>JAGDYQ010000068.1:2608414-2900330 GCA_021962125.1 Bulinus truncatus
TTGTACTTCGTTCAGTTACATATTGCTTGTTTTAAAACATTTTCTTCATTATTTAGAGGTATTCAATTATTCTGAAACATATTTTTTTTACTTTAATGTACTGCTAGAATACATCACCAGAACTGCAAATTCCAGGATTGAATGTTGTCTACAATTCTCATCATCAACAAGCTACATGCAATTATGAATAAAGTTTGTTTTTTTAATCATGTGAATTTTCTTTGCTAGCAGTTATGTATTTTGAGTCAATTGACAGTGAAATCAAATATCATGGACATATATATATATATATTTATTAAGTTATCTTCTTTGATTCAATTGACAGTGAAATCAATATCATGGACATATTTTTATAAAAATATAAAGCTCTCATTATGTTTGTATGTACAAATGTATTCGCTTGAAATAAAAACATGTATTTAAAAATTAACTTTCAGGCGTATTATTTTGTGTGCCGGCTGCACCCTTCAAATCATTTGCACAGAGATTGTCCACAATTCAAAATTGAAATTTGTGAGGTTATAGTTGTATAAAATTAATCATTTGTTGTTTCTATACCTTACAATAGAGCATAAAGGACACATTATTTAAAAATTTAAAAAGATTACACGTGAGAAGGAATTGAACCCAGGCAGCCTGCCTGTAATACCTTTTAAAAAAATGGCTCCATGATTTTGAACTGGTGATTTTTGAACTAAGTGTAAATTCTTATTCTTAGTAACCTAATCCTAATTGTAATTTAAAAACAAAGATTTATTTCAATTAAACATAAAAGAATATAATAGCTGTGGATTTTAATTTATACAGAAATTTTGCAGAATTTCTTTCTTTTTGTACTAGGTCGACTTGTAAAGAAGTTTATCAACAAATTTAGTTACAATAGGCAGCTATTCATATCGTCTGAGACATTTTCGATTATGATAACTTAATTTCGCTTGACGATTATAAGATGCTATCTGTTGTGAAAAGCAACACCAATAATTTGAATGATATTTTATCATTACTTTTTAATATTTGAGAATTTTGCGTCTGTAGATTTAAAAAAAAAATATCAAATCAAGACAAAGGCAAGAAGCCATAATTAATATGTTAAACAGGAAACAGTATTCTTGATTCTTACTTTCGATTTAAAGCAGACAGACGGACATGGGGCGGTAAATATTTATTAAGATTGTTGAAAGCAAACTATCTATTCCCTTTCTTTATTTTAAAACTCTGTGTTTGTTGAAAGCAAACTATCTATTCCCTTTCTTCATTTTAAAACTCTGTGTTTGTTGAAAGCAAACTAACTTACATTTTTAAAAAAAGCACCAATTTTTTCATAGACAAGAAACATGAACTCAAGTCTCCATGAAAAACGTACAAGAGCAAGTTACTGTCTCTGGTGAGATCTGGACACACCTGAGGCTTATAAAACTTTAACTGGATATGTAAATTAATCAGTGCATTGTCATTTGAGCAGGGCGTAGTTGTGTGGACTGTTGCGTGAACAGTTGCATTGTCTAGTCATGCAACCATTTCCTGTTCAATGAATTACTAGTGATGGTACAATTAACAAAACAGTGTAACAATAGAGGGTTTAGTTAACAATAGAGGGTTGAGTTAAAAATAGAGGGTTTGGTTAACAATAGAGGGTTTAGTTAACAATAGAGGGTTTAGTTAACAATAGAGGGTTTGTTTTCCTGGTGTTGATTGGGTGGTGAATGGATATATATGTATATATCCCGGACCAATTAGTGTCTAGCAGCAGAGCTTTTTATCTTGAGTCTTCATTGGCTCTAGAGATACTTGGAGGTCGCCTATTTTGCCAGTACATAAGGACAAGCCTTTCAAATACAGCAAATGGCAAAGACAGGGGAGTTAACAAGGGTAACAGAGGTATCGGGGTAATATAAGAGCGAACAGGTAACAAGGGAGCTAGCAGGTTAACAAGAGAGCTAGCAGGGTAACAAGGGAGCTAGCAGGGTAACAAGGGAGCTAGCAGGGTAGCAAGAGAGCTAGCAGCGTAACAAGAGAGCTAGCAGGTTAACAAGAGAGCTAGCACGGTAACAAGGAGCTAGCAGTGTACAAGAAAGGTATTTGTAAGAAATATTTCTTATCAGACTATATCATATATATATTCACCTTTAGAAAACAAAACAAAAAACGCCGACAAATTCTACATTTTGTAAGATAAGAAACAAGTGAGTATATACTCTCGATTCAAAAAGACGAGATGGAATAGCGAAAAGGAGAGCATCAGTTAAATTCTATGGTTAACTTTGAGAGCTAAGTAGTTTCCCTTCTAAGACCGACCACAGTCCCAGCCAATTAAAACACGATGATTATTTGTCTAGGAACAAAAGTGTATTCTTAGATAATGACTACAGCTTTTTTTTTTTTAAATAGTGAACCCACGGTTGGTAGCCGGGTTACTGCTGACCTCGGGGGACGGTTGGTCATATGGTAAAGCACTCGACTGTCAACAAGAGGGTACCTGGTTCGATCTCCGGTGAGGACCTAGGAAAATTTTTCAGGCCTTGGCTTAAGTCCCGCTATGTCTCCCGTGGACCCCTCCATGGCCATTGCACTATCGGCTATGATGGGGGATGAAAGAAGGGCCTCCCATAAAAACTGTCCGATAAGTGGTTGATAAGATCTAAGAGAATTCTCATCCTTACAAGGGACTAGGGTTTGTCGGTTTTAAAAAACCGGCTTTGAAAAACCGGTTTTTCTGGAAAATTCGAAGTATTCGACAACCGGTTTTTTAGAGTTTAAAGGCCGGTTTTTTTACGCCTAGAAGGACCTAGATTTACGACGAAAAAAATCTTCCCCCATCAAGCAAAAAAATAAAATGTGCGAGTCCTGCTTAAACTTCATTCTAAGACCAACCATTGTTAATGTCAAATGCCAGTGTTAGTGAGACTTTGTTTAATGCTTAAGTATATTTCTTTCCCCGATATCATATAACTCGTAATTTCAACTGCAGCAGAGAAAACTTCATCAGTCGCGCGGGCTCGCGGCTAACTGGTTCACAGCCATTCACAGGTGATAAAGGGGGGGAACAATGGGGGAAAAAAACGATTTATTGCAATTCGTATGGGTCGTGAGTCCTGGGCTCTGTTCAAGACGTGTCAGTATTCAGTATAGAATTTCTCCACAAGGCACAAACCATCCAATTTAATTTACTAAGAACTCGGGAAAGTTTAGTTTAGGGTGAAAATACCTTTCAAAACCTGATTTTTAATTCGCTACTCTTGCTTAAAAGATGGGTGGGGGGGGGGGTCTTTTCACCTCGTTTGAGATCACATTCTGGCTTATGAAACTTTCTCACGAAACTACGATTAGCTGAAATATAAAGCCCATCAATAGAATAGTGAACTTGGTGTTTGTATAGAGTGGGAATAACAACTGACAACTCCATGTAACAGTTCAAAACAATTTAATTAGCATTCTAATTTATTGGTTTAGAGGTAGGATAAATATGGCGGAATTTTCAACAGTACACAGTTTTAGAAAGAAGTGTTCGTACACGTGGCTCAAATTTGAACTTATTGTTAGATAGGGCTTGAAACCCTGGTTGAGTAGGTCAGACAGGTCAACATAAAATTTTATGATATTTAATATCATTAGCATTTGGCATTCTGAGTATTTTGACAGCAAATAAAGATACATCACTGGTTATAAATTTCATATCAAGTAACAGTCTGGCAATTTTGTGTCAAAATCAAGGACACGCTTTAGTAACAAGTCTGTAGACTTCTTTGTTTTCTTAAGTCCTACTTTCTAAGAAAAAAATCAGAAATAGAATATCGATGTACTTTATATGATTTTGTAATTGCTTTTTATTTAATTTTGCGTGTGATGAGGGCATTTTTTTTATGTGTGTAATGATTTTTTTCAATTTTATGTTGTTTTTGACTATGACCACTAAATGTTGTTGTGTTATATATTTTGTATTATTGAAATATTAAATAAATTGAAAAGTTTAGCGGAAAGACAAATATATTCAACGTATTGCTTATTTTTTCATTAAATCTTCGAAAACCGGTTTTCGCCGGTTTTTTGAGAAATCGACCTTCGACAACCGGTTTTTTGAAAAGTCGGTTTTTGTATAATCCCTACAGGGGACATCACTCACACACTGCTGACCTTGTCTGTTGTTGTGTTTTTTTTTAATGTGTTTTTTTTCGATAAATTATGAGCACAAAAATAAAGACCAAATAGAATTGCTGTTCCAGACACTGTGACCTGTGGCGTCCAAGAACATGTCTACTGGACATTCATGCTATGTAAGAATCCAGCGGTAACATTTCATACACACATAACGGCGTTACACTGTATATGATTACCTTCCATCGCTGGCCGTTTTTTTTTATAAAACGACACACACACACACGCACACACGCGCGCGCACACACACACACAAACACACGCACGCACGCACACACACACACATATATATTCCAGCTGCATTTTTTCACAGCTTCTATATTATACGCATTCATTCTTTACCCAATTACTAAACTCCTTGATAAAGTTCTTGCGTTTATAATTAATGTACCCCCCCCTCCATTTTACTGTGGGCTACTTCAGAGTCAAGCCCCCCCCACGAGAAACGTTTTACATCTTAACTAGTTCGGACAATGACACAACCAACGCCCAGTGTCAGCCCCTTTGCCCTCGGTACAACAAACAAAGCAGTAGAACTCAACAGACCGTGTAATAAATAAATAAATACATACACACACACACACACACACACATATATATTGTTTAATTTTCAAAAGGGAAACAGTCCAGGATAGATTGTAAAGAGTAAACATTAAAGTAGACATGTCTTAAACCCAATTCTGGTATACATATACATCAACATTCCTCCGGGAGACATGGCTCCAATATGGACCCCCCCACCCACCCACACCCAACCAAAAAAAAATCTGTCCATTTTTATTTAACGGAGAAATGTTTTTTTAATGACTTATTTTCTTTTTTTTTTTCTTGGTCTACTAAAAGTACTATGATATGATATTTTATCTAACCATATGGCATCGGCCAATAACCTCTCCAGTGCCCCCGGTTTATGGGGAGCCCCCTTTTCAGTTCAACCCATCGTAGGTTGCGACACTTCATTTCCTGCCTAGAGCGAATGACATTCAACAGTAATGGGCGAAGCATACTTAAACATTTCTCTTCACGGTTTGCTGAAAAACTGGGACATGGACCTGTAGACTTAAAAGAAAGTGCAACAAGGGAGAAGAAATCGATTTTACTTTGTTAACTAAAAGGAATCAAAAAGGCTGAACATGTTCTATTGAAGACACAGAGACTTCTTCCCAGAACTGACAAATGTAATGGGGGGGGGGTGATGAGACTGTAAACTAGAAATAGTAGAAGGTACACTTTGTGTGTGTATGTGTGTGTGTGTGTGTGATTCACAATATTACGTGAGATCTATATAGTTCTTAGAAATGGACACAAATCCCCAAAGGAAATCAGTTTCGATAGCTTGAGTTCATTCCATACGCCCACCGTATGCAGGCGAATTTTGTTAATTACCGACAAAGTCGAACATCAAACATTTCATCAGTGACATTTTATTGTTTAAAACAGTAAGTAGGAGATTTACTTTCACGTGTTATTATTATTACCAGTACCTTCATTTATTTTTTTTTTTTACAGGGCCGTTCTTATGTATTCTGGTGGCCCCCAAAGTTTTAGTTAAATTTGGGAGCCCCAGGCGAAACACAAGTCGCACCCCCCCCATCCACAAGCGAACTATTTGGCTGCTAATCGTACCAGGTGGTTGACTTATTTTGCCTATCCACAAGAACGTTTCTGAATTCAGCCAGCCTGTTAAATGATGTACATGTCATTGTTGATGTTCGGTGGATGTCTGGTAAACCAAGCAACCAACCGTATATTATTCAATCAATAACAAACCTCGTAGTGTTTGTTTTGAATTTAGCTGTTGTTGTTGTTTTCATTATCATTCGTTTGTGATACATGCCACGCAGTGCCAGCCCTTTATTCTGATTGGTGAAATATGTCACGCAGTGCCAGACCTTTATTCTGATTGGTGAAATATGTCACGCAGTGCCAGACCTTTATTGTGATTGGTGAAATATGTCACGGGTGATTCACCAGATTAAAACAACTAGCGACAATGATCATGGCGTCTCTGGTCGTCCAGAGATTTGGTGTGAAGTTACAAAGACAATGGGCTAAATTGCCAATTATCGATGGCGTGCATTGGATGTGCGTAAAGTGACATGGGAATTTCCCGTTCTCTATTTTAAATCTTTTATCTTATTATGATGTCAGAGTGTAAGAATTACTAGTCGTATTTTGCCTATGTCTGCAACCAGTCACTCAGCGAACGTACAAAGGTGTTAAAAAACAACGATTTTCTTGCGTACTAAAAAGCAGAAAAATAATTTTTAAGAGTACAAAAATTTTATTTCGCTGAAAATACTTCAGAAACTCATCAAATCATAATGAAATAGTAAGATTATTGCATTGTCACCGGGATCTGAGCTATATTGAAAGTATCAGAGTATAATCAGAGCTATAGCTTATCGGAAAGTGGTCTAAAATTGGATTGCCAAATTCAGCGGACAGACAAACAAACAGACAAGAAGTGAAGTTAAGAAAAACGTTGTAAAAAATGTAATATTGGCAAATCGTTTGATACGTTTTATTTTTGTCTGTTCAATCCAGGAAATACCCCACAATGAAGCAATGTAAAAAAATCGCCCACTGTGTGCTCTTCTTGTTACACTTGGGCAATGAACTGGTAGATTGCGCAAGCGACTGGCTCTTCTTCGTCGACGACACTGTGGCCGGCAAAGGTATTGTGTACGTGGAGCCTGACCAGGCGGCATAGTGGGCGTTGCTGGCATTCTGTATTATCAGTTCTGTCTTTTTCATCTGTGAGATGGTCAACCTGTTTTACGAGTCCTTTCGGGATACCAAGTTCGTGGTGGTCACATGGCTAGAGAATGTCCCGCAGGTCATAATAAGCTTGTACCTCGTGCTGTGCCAGGAGGACCCGATTAGTGTGTTCCAGCTGGTCAAGGCGTTTGTCATCATAACGGGAACAGTCGTCCAAACCATTGTCATTTTGGTTAAAAACTGCAAAGAAGATCCGAGTCTCCCAAAATACCTTATGGCAATGAAATCCTTAATCATTATTGGGGCGTTGGTTCAATTAGGCTTTTCGGCGGCCATCTTCGTGCTTACCCAGACAGAGCATGACAGCTCGGGATCGCTGAGATTAAGAGTGCCGACCACAATCATAGATGACCAGTTCAATGACCAGCAGTATTTCGCCAACGTCAGCATTTTCATCAGCGATGCCCATTACTTCGACGCCAATATGCTCGACTTAAACAAGTCTGACTCTGAGGTCAACTGGCTAAGACTGACCACCATAAACAAGCTCAGAACAAATCCAAAGGAGGAGATAACTTTTAACTTACAGTTTGAGCATGACTCCACTGGTGTGCTGAAAATGGCCGTTTGGGAAAAATCGGTCGCCGCCTCTGTTTCATGGACACTGGCTGCCTGCTACACGGTGAACAGCACGACACCTGATATACAAAGTGTGACCAATACAACTTGTGCAGCCAGTGGCTACTTCACCAACTCATCCAACCACTTCATCAAGTTTAGATATGAGGAGCCTAGCTCGTTATTAAAAAAAAAAATCCTGGGGGACATCTACGTGAACATGAAGCTGAACCAGAGTGGAGAGTGCAAACCGTTCAGTAATTTCAGAGGCACCACGGAGGACAGCCGTCGTGACCAAATCAACATGACCTTACACTACTACCGCACCGACCTAAATGTAAATGACACGGATTACATGAAGCACAACGGAGAAGAGCCCCCCAGATTCTTTCGGAACACAGAGTCTGACATGACCGATGTCCAGACGGCCTGGAAGACGGGGTGGAGGCAGTGTGAGGCCAATGGTCACACTGCCCCAGTGGTGGACACAGGGATGGAACTAGACTGTTCGATGACTTAGCTGGTGGGATGTAAACAATGCACAGATGAACAAGTGGGACCAGTCGAACACTACACGACATCCCTCTGATTGGTCATAATACAACAGTTTGAACACTGATCTTTGGCCATCTGAAATAGGTGAACTCTAACATCAACTAAACTAATAACACACAAACTGTATTTTTAAGTTTAGAAAAACTTCATCGAAAACAAATCATTACATTCACAACAAACCCAACTGGCCATCAAGACATGTACAAACCAGGCTTGCGGAGCCGCCAAATTTTTTTCCGGCTCCCACAAATTTGACGGCTCCAGCACGGCTCCGGCTCCCTATTAAGATAGTATCACACGAGACAAAAATTTTTCTAGTTGCGCCACGCAAACATGCCGCTCATAAAAAAGTTATGCAAATTTTGGCGCGTTCACCCCCATAGTCAGGAACTTGAAAAATATACGCATGTCGGTTATACTAAAAACAAACCATTTCAGTGCATCCAGAATCATATCATTATTTTCGACTGAGGTTTCACTAGTCGCCATTTTCATAAGTAATAAAAAGTTATTTCAATGATCAAATTAGCTAATAGTAAAATGATACATTGTTTAAAATATTTTAAAGACTTCAGTATTTATATTTATTATTTATAAATTCGAAATGACCATTCGGACCCGGGTACCAATAAACTCCGATTTTTATTCGGACCCCGTCCCAATAAAGTCTGATTGTTATTCGGACCCGTGGCAAATATGCACTTAGCTTAGCTATACATAAACTTTATTATTGTTTTTTGTTTATTTTTTTTTTATAATTGTTTGAATTGTATGATTGAATCGTTACTCAATGGCTAGGGTTCCACTAAGCGGACTCTGTATTATTATTTTTTCGGGTTCCGTCTAATAAAGTTTAAATATAGCTAAGCTAAGTGCATATTTGCCACGGGTCCGAATAACAATCGGATTTTATTGGGACGGGGTCCGAATAGCCACAGCCTTATAAATTTATCTACTCTATTTCAAATATTCTGTTTATAATAAAATTGTTAAATACAGAAAGCGACCATTTTGTTTTTAGTCTATTACAAATTCGCGGTCAAATAATAATACGAAATGACGCGTTCTATTTGTCGTCGTAGTAGAGGGGGCCAGAAAAAACGCAAGGGGGGCTAAGCCCCCCTCGCCCCCACACACGCTACGGGCCTAATTCGCGGTCAAATAATAATACGAAATGACGCGTTCTATTTGTCGTCTTAGTAAAAATTTATTTTAAATGATTGATACAATTATTCTATGAAATAAAACTGTTTTAACTTTGTATATAACAAAATAACATGCCATTAAAAAAAATTTCGGAGGGTAAAGAAGATTTAAAACGAACACAAAACGATTCCCCATTAAAGATTTCTTGTGGTAATGTGCGTGCACGCTATCATCTAAATGCTGTTACTGTTGTGGCGTTCGTAAAAATGACAACATTTCAAATTGTAGGAAGCAAACAATCAAACAAATTTGCAATTTTAAAGCTAAAAAAAAATCTGCTGTAAAAAAAAAAAAAAAACATTTGGGAGCCTGGGAGCCGTGAGCCGCCAGATTTTTTCGGCTCCGGCTCCAGCAAAAAGTAGCGGCTCTCGGCTCCTCGGCTCCGGCTCCGCAAGCCTGGTACAAACTGGAGACGACGACAATAGAGTCCTCATCAATAGAGCCAGGCACACACAGAGAAAGTACTTAGACCTATAACTTAGTATAACATCTGTGATTATAGTTTTTCACGACATAATCACTCCACTGGGTAACCTTTTTTTTTCACAACACGCCCCCCCTCCCACAGCTCGTTGGTTTTATTAACTCTTTATTTACATTGGCTGTTTCATAGCAACAGTTTGACCTGTTTTTTTTTTTAAATGACCTGAATCGCCTCTAGACATCATCATATCCAATATAGCAGCAACATATGGACATGCGAACATTGAAAACAAACAGACACACTAACAACGGATGGTAAACAAATGTAAACAACTATACAACGAGTATCATTCAGTTAGGAGTCAAGAGTCGAGTCAGACTATGGGAGCCAGACAAAGGACCTCGTTCAGCTATTACAGTCGTTTATGTTTTGTTTACGTGGTAAGTAGATAGCGAATGGACAGGCTAGGATACATGTCCACATCGTTTCGTCGAGTGCACATTTTAATGTCCACATCGTATCACAGAGTCATAGTAATGTCCACATCGTATCACAGAGTCATAGTAATGTCCACATCGTATCACAGAGTCATAGTAATGTCCGCATCGTATCACAGAGTCATAGTAATGTCCACATCAAATCACAGAGTCATAGTAATGTCCACATCGTATCAGAGTCATGGTAATGTCAACTCGTATCAGAGTCATGGTAATGTCCACATCGTATCACAGAGTCATAGTAATGTCCACATCGTATCACAGAGTCATAGTAATGTCTGCATCGTATCACAGAGTCATAGTAATGTCTGCATCGTATCACAGAGTCATAGTAATGTCCACATCGTATCACAGAGTCATAGTAATGTCTGCATCGTATCACAGAGTCATAGTAATGTCCACATCGTATCACAGAGTCATAGTAATGTCCGCATCGTATCACAGAGTCATAGTAATGTCCACATCATATCACAGAGTCATAGTAATGTCCACATCATATCACAGAGTCATAAAAATGTCCACATCATATAAATCAGAAACTGTCATAAAAAACACTATTCCCCCCCTGTGATGGTAGACTGGTGCTGGAAAGATTCCCCCCCGACTGAATGTTTCAGAATAACAAAAGAGAGTGACACACTTTCCATGACCGTTTTTTTTTTTAATTCGATAAGGGAGACAGACTAAATTTATTTTTTAGAGCATTTTCAAAAAAAATGCTCTATTGTCCCCGTTTTGTCTGTCTGTCTGTCCGTCATCACCCTAGATCTCAACAACCATAAGTCCTAGACCCATGATGTATATATCATTTTGTAGGTCGAAAGTTCATTTCGCGATAGGACCTCTGAGGGCCGGGCTTCAGGGCTCCTAAGGGGCTTATATATTATATATATGGCCCCATTCTACACCTTGTACGTTCAATAACCCATTCATTTGGTGCGAAATACTGCAGCACGTAGTTTCACCAAGATTTATTAAGAAACTCATCAAATGAAATAGTAAGCTTGTGTTCTGAGTTTAATTGAAAGTATCAGAGCTATGCAACAATTGACGGAGTTTTCGGACGATTAAATGACTACGATTTCGAATGTTTTCAATTATGAGTCCTATTTCAGTAACCACAAACCACTTGTAGTTAGATTTAAGAGAAAATAATTTTTTTTCAAATATAAAGAAACGTCTTTATAATATTTTTTTTGCAGATATATACATTACACAATTGAATTTATAAACATTTCCAAAATTTACAAATATTTACTGAAAGCTAACAAACGTACTGATACATAACATGAAAATGCGCTAACACGTCCTGTGTCCAGAATGGAACAAGCTTAATTGCTTGTTTTTTTCTTTTATAGTAAATGTCATTTTATGAGTTTTATTTCTTTTTTAAATAGTTTTTACCAGGTAAATGACCGGATGTTTAAAAAAAAAATAATACGATTTTTTAATCTTCAAACGTTCATTCCATTTAATTTGATGTAATTTGATGTTCGGGTTACGAACGTTTCGGTTAACGAACCGAGTTTTGGAACAAAAGTATGTATATTTCCCCTGTTATTACAGCACCTTTTTTTTCACTAATTCTTCCCCCCCCCCTTCTTTCAAATTTTTCAATTATATTGTATGTACAACATATTATAACTTATTACATTATCCTTAGGCTGAATAAAGTTTTCTTTTTTGGTTATACGTACAGTCGCCAATTACAGCTGGAAGATATCAGAATTAAGCTGTAACATTCCGGTGCAGTCAGTGCGCGGTGATTTTAAATTATTTAATTTCAAACGAATGAAGTGTTTTTATGATGTTACATATTCTTTCACGCTGTCAAAAGTCTATAAATAGCCTACTGCTAGCACCATGGATCAAATTAATTGCATTAAATATAGAATATATATAAATGAAGGTGGGTTTACTTGCTATCAAATGTATTTAGCTCTTATATAAAAAACAAAAAACAACTTAATATACATTAGGAAAAAAATACGTTTCTACTGTGTACACTTTGAGTGAAATAAACAAATTTACATTTTAGCTTGTGGTCGTTGTATTTTTCATCTGAAATAACACAAAAATGTGCAACCTCACACATTCTACACAAAATATATATAAACACCGCAACACGCCTCCAAACTATCTATATAAATAATAGCGGTGTGGGTTCTGCGTCAAATCGAAAGTAAAGAATCAATACAACTAATTCCAATTTAAAATCGTCAAAATTATATAATAGTAATAAAAATCATGAAAAAATTTGGATCTGTCCGAAACCGAAAATTACCTTGCCTTCTGATCAAACCCAAGGGTTTTGCAGGGTACATGCAGCTAGTCAATACATAACATACGGAGTAAACAGTATCACCCATTGGAGCTGATATCAAATAGTACACATGAAATAATCAGAGACTTGGTGACTTTCAAGAGGACCTGAAACTATTCCAATGGCAGTAGCGTACGCACGGTACTGCGGGTTGTGCGACAGCACAGGGCGCCGAACCAGGAAGGGGCGCCCAAAGAGCACTGTTCAAATAGTTCAATTATTTTTTTTTTGGTGTGCACTTTTCAGATTGGGAGGATTAAGACAAAAAACAAATGACATTTAAAGCATGAATGAGTGCGAGAGAGTGCGGGGATTATGGCTTGAATGTAACCAAGGAAACGGAAGATGTTAGAAGACTTAAGGAGGGGACGGATGGTCGTGCGATAAGGCGCTCGACTGTCGACCTGAAGGTACCCGGTTCGATCTCCGGTGAGGACCCAGGAAATTTTTCAGGTCTTGGCTCAAGTTCCCGATATATCTCCCGTGGTGCCTCCAGGGCGTTTGCACTATCGGCAGTGGTGGGGATGAAAGAAGGGCACCGTAAAAACCGTCTCATTAGTGGTTTATAGAAATCTAAGAGATTTCGTCTCATCCTTATAGGGACTTCACACAGAAGACTTAAGAGTGGGTAAAGAGGAAAGGGAGATTACAGCAAGACAGGGGAGGTAATCGCCAGAAACCGTTCTGCGGATTCAAAAAAAAAAGTAAATTTCCCCTTATCGGGCCATCGGGGCAGATCTGTTTCTATAACCTCGGCATATGAAGTGATTGTGTGGTTAGCACAACGCCCAGCCGCCTTTACTTCCCCAACTTAAGTCAGGTACCCATTTAAAGCTGGGTGGACTTGTGGGACGACTTTGCACCAAATTTCACCATGGAAAAATTCCATGGGCTTCACGAGGATCGAACTCATGACTCTCAGGTCGAACTTAAGTTTGTACTTAAAGTATACTGTATAAAATAAGATAAAAGCATAAATTATCGATTGATTGGACGGATGGCTGAGCGGTGAAGAGCGTTTTTCTGTCGACCCGAGTTTCCCCGGGTTCGATTCTCGGTGAGGACCAGGGAAATAATTTTTCCTGATGAAATTATGTGTAAAATCCCCGCAGCTTTAAATGGGTACCTAAATTAGGGGGTGGTGGAAGGACGGCTGTTTCTTTGTGCTGACCAAACAACCCATTGATATGTCGAGGTTACAGAAACAAGTGAATTCTACACTTCACCTGCCCCAATGGTCTATTTTTATCGATTACTTCGGCACCGTGACATTTCTCACAGGCCATGGGAAGGGCGAAGTTGTGTAACAGTCTCGCTTATTGAGAGGGGGGGGGGATGTAAAAAAAAATCCCATTCACAGGACCGATTACTCCTGTTTATTTAAAAAATAACTGAAGTCAACTCGTTACAGACGACTGACTTTAAGAATTCAACTCGTGGACTGACACACACACACACCAAATTTCGTCATGAATCACCCAAACCTGTGATTCAGTGGTCGCCTGGGATTAATCTTACGATTAATGGCGCGAACCAACTAAGAAGTTTATTTGTTGCTACAACATCTGCAGAGATTCGTTTTGTCTGTTTGATCCAGGTAATACTTCATTGTGTTTTTAAATCTACTCCTCTCTTGAATTATAATTCAAGAAACGTGCCGAACACATTTATTTTAGGTCAACCCGGTACAAATCTCGGACACTGTTTGTCTAGGTACTTGTATCGTGATCTGTTTCCCCATTTAACGTAGTTCGTGGCTTGAACTGTATGTTGCCAAGAAATTAGTCATGGTCAATTTGTTTGCGCATTTTCAAGAGCAGTAGTCCAACAATCACCCCACCCCCTAGTCCATCTCTCACCCCCCACCACCACCCCTGAGTTTGGACAACCGCAAGCCCCTCCCCCCCCCCAACCTACCCTATCAACATTGAAACCTGAGCGGAAACCCACAACACATCTGACCTTGCGTGTATAACAGCACAACCGATCGACACGCAAGCAGTGGCGTCGTAACGGGTGGAGAGTACACAAGAGGCGAAGGTTGCCGGTCCCGGCAAGTTGTCAGCGACGCCACAGCACCACCGTGAATCTGTGTCTAAGGATCGTTCATAGCAGACACAATGTAGAACACACCATGTGTAAAACAGAATACTGTGATTATTAATGGTATATATATATATTTTTTGAACGCAAAGCTCAACACATAAGCGACCCAAAGAAATCGTTGAATGATTCAATTCGAAAATATTTGACAGCGGGGAGAGTGTTTTCATGTGGCTACAGACTGTTTCATATAGTCACACGCGCAATCCCTCTTTAAAAAAAAAAAATTCACGTTAGAATAATACGTGGAAATATCCCCTTGGTCGCCTGGCTGTTACAATTCCGTTAGGTGTCGCTGCATATGGCGGCATTAGAGCTGACACACAGACACATGTGCGCACAGGGACTCGGAGAAAAGTGTCTGATAATTGGTTGCACCACTCGTAGGGGCTGGCGACATCCAATCTTGCCCCCCCCTCCCCGAAACTAAGTCAGGGACTGGCGCGATCTACTCTTGGGCGATCTACTCTTGGGCGATCTACTCTTGGGCCTCCTGACACTAAGTCAGGGACTGGCGCGATCTTATCTTGGGCGATCTACTCTTGGGCCTCCTGACACTAAGTCAGGGACTGACGCGATCTTATCTTGGGCCCCCTGACACTAAGTCAGGGACTGGCGCGATCTATTCTTGGGCCCCCTGACACTAAGTCAGGGGCTGGCGCCATCTAATATTGACGTGTTCGGATTGCCCCCTCCACCCCACTGCAGCTGTCCTAAGCTAACATAGAATGAGGAGGACACAGATACACACCCATGCCCCCTAAGTCAGAGACTACTGAACTTCGACTTCACAAGTTATTCCCTCGTGAGGCCGATCGGAGAGGCACGGGTAACGGGGGGTGCGAACTCCAGCTGACGCCAGATACCCTGTGGAACCCCCGTGATACCGTAACGGCCATTCAAGCCCGTCGCAGCCTCGGCCGTGGTGAGGATACATAGGTATGGGGAGAGGGCGCTGCAAAAAAAAAAGAAAAAAAAAACTGCCCCAACTGGGTCGTAAGGTTTTAAATTGAGACCGAGAGAACAAACCTCCCATCACTACAGGGGCCTCACAATCTGATGCCGGTACATTTTACTGTGTAGGCGCGGGTGTAGGGAGTGTGTGGGTGTGTGTGATCGCGGAAGGCAAGATGGCTGGACTTGATAAATACTTTTATACCCAGATCTAAAAAAAAAAGACACTCGAACGTTGGAAAATTAAAAAATGGGTCAAATATGAGTTTTAAAAGATTAACAATTGACATGTTGTAATAGTATCAGGCGCAATGGGTTCCAAGAAAAATTAAAGAAATAAACAATATACAAAAAAAAATATTTATAAATAAAAGCAATTTGGGCTCTGCGTTAAATCGAAAGTAAAGAATTAATACAACAGTATTATGCGGCTCTTTCGATGTCAAAATGTGGCCTTCCAGTTCCATGCGCAAATAATAAAAATTATTTCATTTTATATACCTAATCCTAATCATCAAATACCATAATATTGAAACAACAATTTTAGTGGCCCGTTAAAAACTGAGAAAAATGTAAAATAACTTTTGGCTCTTCCGTCTCAAAAGGTTGCTGACCCCTGAGCTAGCCTACCGATCAAGCCCAAGGGGATATAACTCTATGCAAAGGTTTTGCAGGGTACAGCTAGTAAAAAATAATAATAATAAAACGAAAATCATAAAAATCCGATTTCTATTTATAGATGTGAGATCATCAACCCTTTAAATGTTGTCCCGCACACCACTAAAATGTGGTGTGTGTATTTAAGAAAAAAAAAAATTCAAAAAAGCATTCCTGGCTATTCTAATGAGCAGCCCTTAATATTTGTACAAAAATACAGCACTGGCTTTGAACAAAAATATTATCAAGTTTTTTTAAATGGAAAGAGGCCTGCCCGCCCCTTCTCCCCGGACAAGTACAAGAGACCTGAACAGCCCTGATAAAGAACGGTTCATTCCGTATACAAATGACCGACAGTGAGTCATGACTGACCAGTAATATTTAAAGACGCAAAGCCAAACTAAAACCATATCTAAAAATAAAAAAAAAATACATGTCAACACGTTCATTTATGTCTGTTCCCACCCAGGAGTCACCAAGGATGAGGAGTTGTAAAGAAATCGTCCACATCGTGGGCTTCATCTTCCTGGTCCTCAACGACATCGCCGACTTCATCAGCGACTGGATCTTCTACGCCGAGGTCAAGGCCAGCGGCAAAGGGATTGTGTGCAGGGCCCGACCGGGCAGCAGGAAAAGCCTGCTGGCCTTCCTGCATCATCGGCACGCTCACTGCAATGCGGGCCGTCCAACCTCACTGATGGAGCACAGGGGTGCAGCTCTGATAGACTCTGATTTGCTGTCAGCGGTGGTCATATGGATAGAGGATGTCCCGCAGCTTTAGCCTGGTGCTGTGCCGGGAGGATCCCATCAGCGTGTTCCAGCTGGTCAAGGCGTGTGTCATCATAACGGGCATCGTCATCCGCATCATCGTCAGCCTGGTCAAGTACTGCAACAAGGACGCCATCCGCGCGCACCACCACGTCAAGTACAAGGTCGGCATCATGATTGGGATATTGGTCCGAGTTTTGGCTTCAGGTGGCCATCTTAAATTGCTGACCCAGACAGAGCATGACAGCTCGGGAACGCTGAGATACAGATTGCCGACCACAATCATAGATGACCAGTTCAATGACCAGCGGTATTTCGCCAACGTCAGCATCTTCGCCAGCTACAACAATTACTTCGATGTCAATAAGCTCGACCCGGACAAGTCGGACTCAGTGGTCAACTGGCTAAGACTGAAAACCATTATAAAACTCAAGGAAGCTAGCCCTAAGGAGGAGATAACTTTCAATATACAGTTTCAAAACAGGTCACCACTGGATTGCTAAAGATGGCCGTTTGGGAACAACTGGTCACTGCCACTGTCCACTGGACACTGGTTGCATGCTATACAGTGGACAGCCAGAGTGCAACTATACAAAGTGTGACCATTACGACTTGTGCAGCCAGTGGCTACTTCACTAACCCATCCAACCTCTTCATCAAGTTCAGATACGATGAGCCAGGCTTATTTTTAAAGAAAAACATACTGGGGGACATTTACGTCAACATGAAGCTGAACCAGAGTGGACAGTGCAGTCCATTCAATGATTACAGAGGCGCCATAGAGGACAGCCTCCGTGACCAAGTCAACATGACCTTACACTACTACCGCACCGACCTATGTGTAAATGACACGGATTACATGAAGCACAACGGAGCAGAGCCCCCCGGATTCTTTAGGAACACAGAGCCTGACATGACAGATGTCCAGACGGCCTGGAAGACGGGGTGGAGGCAGCAGTGTGAGGCCAAGGGTCACACTGCCCCAGTGCTGGACACAGGGATGGAACTAGACTGTTCGATGGCTGATAAATCAACAGCAAAATTTTTTATGTACAGTTTTAAAACAATGATGACATTGTGTATCTTTTCTTCTTTACATGCCATTTTTATAGTTATTTCATAATCATTATATTGTCTCAAAATAAAGTTTTATTTTTACTAGGATGTGCTATCAATCCATGTTTTAATAATAATAATTAAATTCTGTCAATTATCTAAGCAATTTGCTGTTATGAAATCAATGCAAAAATCTATGTCCATATTACAAAGATTAATTATTATTATTGTTGCTAAGAATTTGTTCAAAAAAATAATCATAAAGAATGATGTGAATGCAATTTTTTAATAAAACAAGAAAAACGTTTTCTCCATTTCCTTTGTTTGAAATAAGACAATATTTTTTGTGTACTGTGATATCATATCTTAAACAAAATCCATCAACACATATGACCATGAACATGAGAAGTTAGAAAACTTGGATTAATTACTCCAACTAAGATTTTAAAGAATCAAAAGCTGTAAAATAAGACTGGGAAATACCACAGTGAGAATCAAGACAAATTCTCAAGTGTGATGGTAACTCAACAGAAAATGATTTAAGTGGATAAAAAAAGGAGGTAAATGGTGCACATAGTATAAAAGAGAAAAGATTAACAAGACACAATTAAAAAAATAAAGCGTTAAAGCATAATGTCAAAAACGCTACTCTCTCTTAACAAGATTTCAACTCATGAAAAGCTCACAAACACTATTACAGCAATACCTTTACATCTAAATTTAATAATCAAACTGTACCAGATGTAAATCAGTTTTTATCTTATTTTAATCATACAATGAGTTTATCCATTCACTGGGCCCCCACAAACTCGATTACTCAAATTTATTTTAGGCTGGGGTGTGGGTGGGGTACAGGTACTGTAGGCGAAAAATAAACCTACCAACATTTGTAAAAGAGTAGATAAAAATAATAAGCCAACGTTTAAGAATAATACTATTCATCAAGTTTTTCTTAATAATTATTTTTTTGATCAGTTTATCATCAGGGTGCTTCATACGACTCATTATATAAAAAAAGTTAAATTTATTACATATAGTGGAGAACAAAACTGAATAGTTTAATCCTTTTGAATTTTTTTTTTACCACAAACATTGGATAGGACAGATGATAATTACACATGTGACAAAAACAAACAGAACTTAATGTGATAAATTGGACTGTGGATTTTTTAAGGCAGTAAAACAGGACATGCAACGAACCAGCATTCAGTCCATGCCACCACATTTTGAGTGGGACGGATGACCTATTGGTGTAGGTACTCAACTGTCGACCTGAGAGTCCTGGGTTCGATCATTGGTGAGATTTGTTTCTAAGTCATCCCACAAGTCCACCCAGCTTTAAATGGGTACTTGACTTTAAGTTGTGGGAGTAAAGATGGATGGGCGTTGTGCTAACCACACAATCCCTCCTTCAGATGCGGAGGTTATAGAAACAGATGAATTCTACACTTCATCTGCCCTGATGGCCCGAGAAGGTTAAGGGAACTTTACTTTACATCCCATTTTCACATTTATAAACAGACAAAATAGCAGGTATACACACAGACATTCACACAGTTTCATAAAAGAGATGGCCTGTTATTTAATAAATTTGATCTATGTCCCAGAAGAGCTACCCTACTGTTCTTATGTGTGTGGACTGTGTGTGTGAGTGTGAATGGGTAGCTGTGTCAGCTATTGTACACTTTCATTATGTTCATTACATGAGAGCACTGTGGTAGATTTATATAAGAAGGGTCCAAATTTTCACCATAATTATACATGTGTTAATATTTTGTAATCAGTTGAATTAAAATTTACATAAAACCTCATTAATCTTGATGTGAATACAACATCAGAATTACTATCCATCTCATAAGAATCTATTTAAGCATGTTTGATAACGTTGTCAACATGTCTGTAAATACAATTCTGAAAAACTACTACAGTGAGGTTAGGGTTCACCTCAGTGTAGGCCTCTCTTGGTACGCTCACATCAAAACATGGAAGTAACCTTACTCATGGCTTTATTTTGAACTTTATATCGACGAATTTGGTATTGATTAATGTGAAGTAATATTTTAGAGAACCTAATGGGGCTTATTCAATGAGTTGTTATTACATTTGTAAAAATAACCACACGAAAATTAAACTAATAATTAAACAGAACAAAAGCTTAAAAATGGCCACAAAAAAATTATTAAATATTATCTAAGATGCTTTACTTAAAGTCTCTAACACAGTAAAAATTTAAGTTGCCAGAACACTGGACATTAATTTTTCAAAGCATTTGCATGTTCTGATGTTAAATTAGCTTATTTTTTTTTTAATTCCAGGTTTAAAGTTGTTCAGATTAATAGATTTGGAGTTATCAAATTATTTCAATTGATAATAAAGAATGAAAGAATGCCAACGATAATAAAGAGAGAAATCTATTACCTGTGTCTGTAACAGGTTCATGAACTATTTTAGCTTCAGCTGGCTCAAAAGCTCCAGTTCTCATTACGTAATCTGTGCTGAGTGCCAGTGTGTTGACCCAATGACCATGACCTTCCAGATTTCGACAAAATACACCCTAAAAAAATGATAAATTGACAATAAATGTTGTTAACAGTGATATTTCTTTATTCTAATATTTATTAAAAAAGAGGTTTCAAAATTGTATAGTAAAACTATTATTTGACAGTTTGTTTAACATTTTTATCTGTAAAAAAAAACAACTAATAAATGGATAAAATGTAACAAAGAAAAGAAAAAACTTAACGTGCCTGAGAAAATCCAAATAGCATATAAATTCTATAAATAACAGTAAAAAAAAAAATAAAAAACGCTCACATCTGTGGCCCGCCATACTTTTATGGTCCTGTCATGGGAGGCTGAATATAATAAGTCTGAACCTCCCCACTTGACAAATGAAATATGACCACTGTGACCAGAGATAATAAGGTGTGTCTTGAAGGCTATTACATCCCATATTCTTATTGTCTGATCCTAGAGAAAAGTAAGCCATGACAATTTGATCAAATATATATAACAAAATATGAATTCCTACAACATTTACACCCGTACCATGAACACATATTCTTATTGTCTGATCCTAGAGAAAAGAAAGCCATGACAATTTGATCAAAATATAACAAAATATGAATTCCTACAACATTTACACCCGTACCATTAACAAAGAGAAGACAAAATGCATAGACTAATGACGGTCAATGTTAAACAGGAAGTCCACAAACTATCTTTACAATTTTTAAAATTAAATTACAAAAAAAAAAAAAAAAAGAATAGACAGATTTGTGGAAATTCTTAGAAAATGACGAGGTGGTATTTATGCCCCCCCCCCCCGCCCACCACCCTAAATGAATATCCCAAAAAGTGGTAAAATTCAAAATGGGCACAGACTGTTGCATGGGTAACATCACATCCGTGCTAATAAATGTATATTCTAGTATATGTTAACTACAGCATAGTAGTTGGGTATGAAATAGAGCTGTATCTTCATGGACAAATATATAACAAGAAAAAGCTCATGAAAACAATAAAGCTTGATATACTCTAGACATTAGAAAAAAAAAATTGCTCACTTTAGATGAACTAGCTAAATATCTACACTCAGCATCTCTGAAAATAAAACAAAACAAAAAAAATATTTCAAAAATTGCATGAAACAAATAATGCTATACAATTTAATACATGTTACACATCCTCACTGGTGTTTCAAAGATTTGGCTTTTTAAAAATAATTGTGGTCATAGTGTATTATTGCAAATATTTTCTACAACTTCAACATACAAATGTAAAGGTTTCCAGGCTAATGCTGAGATGTAATCTCTGTGCCCTGTCATAGCTTTGGCTATCTGTTTGCCAGTTTGTGGGTTCCATAAACAAATCTGAAAACAAGCGATGCAACTAAAATTAAAAAAACAAATTTAGTTAAAAGTTTAAATTACAATGTAATACAATAATAGATGTGGTCTACAAATAAAAAAAACAACAGATGTACCTTTCCTCCTTTACATGCAGAGGCCAGCTTACGGCCATCAGGTGACCATGCAAGAAACAAAACCCAATGCTGATGACCTGAGAAAAACGAATTTAGTCAAACATGGCAGTGAACAATGAAATATTTGAAATTATTGTATCAATTCATATTTCGGGGTACCACAGACAATTTTGTCTATGAATTTATTTTGTGTTTTCCATTTTATTGTATCTTTTTTTTTTAATAACTAACCGCAAGTTGCCAAATCAGTTTTAATACAAGTAGAGAGCTGTTTAAAAAAAAAAAAATTCACAAAACTGTGTATGTGATGCAAAAAAAAATTATTTTTCACATAAATTATTTGGTTTTCGAAGAATATGATTTTAAGAAGACTTGAATACACATGGGTCCATAATAAAACATATTTTTAAGGAAACTAATTTCAGGAATTATTTATTATTATATTCAATTTGAAGTTGGTAGGTATAGCCATGTGGTCAGCTGACCAGATGGTCCAAACTTAGAATCCAGAAATGTGCAGGACTTTTCTCCAGTCAGGGAAATGTCCCCAAGTCCTCCCAGCTTAAAAAGGAAAATATGATAGGAAAATATAGGTAAAAATATTGTTCCATTTAATTTTCCAAGGACTGTGTGTGGCTACTAAATAGGCTGTGTGCAACTTAACAGTATATAGGAATATACATAACAAAACATAATGTTGTTCTGTTGTAATGTGCATGCTCAACCGTCACAACTTAGATAGAACACTGCATGGCAGGGCATTGAAGGGGACACAATTCTTTAGAAATTCTACAGAAACTGGAGAATCTATTCAATTAGCTTCAATGATCCTCAATCTTAACTTTTTTACTATTAAAACTGTGGGATCTTACTGTTACGTTGTTATTTTCAAATATGTAACGTTATGATATCTTATACTTTACAAGGCGTAGGATCGCCAAATATGTTACGTTAACTTTTCTAACTAATAAATATATCAACGCCAAGGCTTGGTATATGAACACAACAGATCTAACTTTAATTGCTTCTAAACATAGGTGAATATATATGTATACAATATAAGTCCTTTGTCTAATGATGTCTACTTAAACAAATGTCACTACAAGTTTACAACTAACTCTTAGAATCTTAGAACTATCTACACTACTCTACGTCTAACTCATATGACTGTCAGCACCTTACTAACTCAGAGCACCTTACTAACTCAATTACTGCCATTCACGTATTTATAAGGTCGGGGCGAATACGTTGGTGCAACGTTTGGGGGGGGGGGGAACGACGATGTCTGTCACCGAAACGTTTGGGGGGGGGGGAGAAGAACGTCAGTGAAACGATTGGGGGGGGGGGGGGGAAGAACGTCGATGAAACGAATCTACACAACATAGCGGTTGGAACCTTGACCCTGTGGTGAACTGGGGTTGGTGGGGGAGAAGGGCAATTCTACACGTCACACTTACCTTTACAACGATGTTCTGGAGTTTCTGTATTTATGTCCCAAAATCTAACCATAGTGTCTCCTGATCCACTTGCCAAATGTCTAGAAATATTTCAGTCCAAAGAAGAGGAATGACAGCAATTAAAAATAAGAACACTCATAAGCATTTTTAAAAACTGATTGTTAAGAACATCAAAAGCAATAATATGTGATAAAATAAAAGTGAAAAATTATGCTTTCTTAGAATTGAAGTAAGAAATGTTTCTTGGAATTGAAGTAAGAAATGTTTAAGGTGCACATAAAAACAGCTACCTACCTTCCATCAGGGCTGAATGCAACATGCAAAACAGCATCAGCGTGACCTTCTAGTGAACTGGTGCAGCGGGTGACTGCACGAACTCTAAAAATTGCTTGTGGTTGATAGACGATTTCAATTGTGGATTCAGTTTTGTGAATGACATCTTCTCCAACTGTTTTAATCAGACTCTCACTAATTTCCACACCATTTACAAAGAACGAGTAAGGAACTTTGTCCTCCTAAATTGAAAAAATAAAAACATATTGAAATATGTCATTAACAAAAAAATTATCTTTTTTTTTTCTTTTTCATTATCACTTTGTCTTTGGAAAGTCCATTATTGTTGTAGGCTCCATTCGGGACACTTTCAAGATGTAACCTATGGTCATCATCCGTGGTTACTCTGGATGTTGGCCCTTTCATCCCCAGGAATGCCAGTTATTTAAGTTAAAAGTTTTCAATTTTAATTCAAAATCTACATAATTAAAAAAGAAGCAAAAAAAAAAAAAATGAGACCATGAGATATCAAAACCACATGATTTAATGAGCCAGAAGATTTGTTTGTTGAACTAAATGAAGTGTTATTGTTAAATGGAATTAATTAATGTTTTTTTTTCCCTCAGTAAGAACAATGATGCATTAAAAAAATATAAATAAAGCTTAATGGGTAAAAAAAAATGCAAATAGGTAGGTTTATAAATTACATTTTTTATGACGGCATCGAAGACAAGTTGAAGTTTATCTTTGCTGATGTCTATTGGAAGTTCGAAAGGTGCTCCATCTGTCTCACCATTTTCAGATTTAAAAATACACTGTACTCTTTTCTCTTCACCATCAGCCTCCATAGGTGCAACCTCTCTGGAGAAAATACAAATTTTAATCTTTTACTCAAAGCTTTTCTTTTTAGCCTAGATTTATCAAAGGTCATCAAGAGAGATCAGATACTTCCCATTCAAATATATTTCTAAAATTAGTAGAAAGTTTAGACAAAAGAAAACTAAAAAAAAGTTATGAATAATTACTGAAACATACAATAATAATTATTAAAGAAAATATACAATTTATCCCAGCTTAACCAACACTTCCGCTTTTTGTTACTATATCCATTGAGTTTTTTTTTCCTGAAGAAATTACAAGATCATTCAAAAATTCTAACTTTCTATAGTGCAAACCATTTTTGAAGTTTATGCTTACATTTCACATCTAGACTTTTTTTGTTTGTTCAAAGTTATTAGTGGACATTTAGGTTAAGTAGGTAGAAAACATTCAATAAAACTATTTAACTCTTAATCGACGGCAGGTTTTTGGCCATTTTTCATTACCAAACAGGTGTCCTTATATTTTGGACTATATTGTCTGTTTCCTTTATAGCCCATATATGAGTAATATATCATTTTTTTCTACTTTGAATAAGCTTTAAAACTATGCAGTTTATTTTTGTGAAAATGAGACTTGATAATTTAAAAAAAAAAAGAATTTAACAAAAAAAATTTTGTTTATTTTATTTTTTTTTTAAAAGTGTACAAACACCAATAAGACAAAAAACAAGTATTAAAAACAAACACATTTTTCCAGACATTTTATTAATCTATAATTATTTCTGCAAGGAAATATTCAGTTTTCAATCAATTTCTTCAACAAATAAATGTTTGGTGACTTTTTTTCAAATATGCATATTTTCCCTCATTATTCATATAAAAATGGTATATTTCAATTTTTTTCTTTCCCTAAATATTTTTTTTTCTCAGTATACATTACATATATTATTCTTTTGATAATTAAATGGTAGTTTAATTAAATCTATATTTTACCATAATATTTAGCTATTTTATTAGAATTATCAATAAATTAAAATCAATACGACAAAGTAATTATCAGGTTTGAATGCAAAAAAGAAAAAGATATATAATTAGTTAAAATGTTTGGCTTACATAAACTACTATCAATTCTGGATCAAAAATCTAAATGTGAAAACAAAGCATTTAGAAATGATTTATTTAAAAGTAAATTTTATTAATTAATTTTCATTAAAAAGATAATTCCGAACTAAATCCACACAGTATTCTTTTCCACACTTCTTGATACATGGACTCTTTCCTCTGCACTTGTAGCTTTCAGATCTTTCTCTACATCAATGACCCAACTGTTTCTTGATATCACAAATTGTTTCTTGGTATCCTGAATTTGTATAGGGAGAAAAAAAAAATAAAATTTAATTTAAATTAGCTTGTGATACTGAGATAAACAATTTCTATCTTTCATAACGCACAAAAACATATCACACACTACACTTGACATTTGTTCTTCTCTAAACCTTGTCATTTGAATAGCACAATCTACATTTACTACATTTATTTACTATTATTGGGTCTATTGCATGTTTAAAAAAAAGTGGGTGGCTTAGTCGCAAGACGTACTGGAGCACTTTCTAAATTATTACCAAAGTCTCCAATGAGTTCTTCAGAAAAATGTAATTGTCCATAATTATTAGGTCTGTGTAACTCTAAGATTCATCTATAGAAATGTTTTCATATAGTTGAAACAATGTCATGCATTTCATTTTTATGTATGTCAGTAGTGTTCTTACTTTACATAATTTGTCATTAGGGTCTTCTTTTCAGGATTTGTAATTTTTAAGAAACTCAGAATAGCTTTAAATCTGTCACAAGACAAATGTACAAGCCCAGAATCCATTATAAAGAGGCTTTTTACTCCAAAATCTGTCAATACTAGAGGTTTTAACTATTCCTGCATACATTATCAGCCCACAAAAGCAATAAAACTCCTCTGGTGTAATACCAAACCAACCCTTGTAAATACTTACTTTTGTGGTTCATGAATCTTTGCGTAATCATTAGTATACTGGTTTATGTGAGTAACTATATCCAGTGCGCAGTATAGTTTGAAGAAATCCATGGCATGGAAGAACCTCTTTGCACCTTCTCTTGTTCTAACTTCTTTCAAGTGAATTCCTGGAACCCTTTCTGGTAGAAATGAAGGAGGTGACTTTCTCACCTAAGCCACTGAAGCTGTGTCAAATAAAAATAATGTAATTAATTATAAATTAAGTATTTTTATTTTTTTTAATATAAAATGATGTTTTAAATGTAATAATAAAATATATAAACTAAATATAAAATAAAACAGAAGACTATAGTACATATATTTGTGTGCTCTCCTATCAGCTGATTTTTGTTTATCAATCAGCTGAGAGCTAAAGATTTATATAGTACCATGCTTTAAAAGGAAAAACAAAATATTTAACATGTATTTCTACGTTTTTTTAAATTATTAATACATTTACAATATTTTTCTGCTAAAATGTTATAACTAGCGTGATATTAGGTGATTATTTAGCATACAACAGACCATAAAACAAACAAAAAATACAGCATGTTGTTGTGAGCATTGGTATACTTACACATGAGTATTAGATGCATTCAAACTTCCATTGAACGAAACATTTTCATCATCTGAAACATCAGAAACGTCGGTTAGATCACAGACTTCATCATCACTTGATACTAACTTGGAATCAGGCTGAAAATCTGAGTCAGAATTCATTATAATGAGCAGGACGAAGTGAGCCTTGACTCTGCTGGCTTTCAAAATGGCGTTCGGAAGAAGTGTCATTATCGGCTTTGTTTACGTTTTTAAAGTCGCGAGAATTTATATTTATTATAAAATTTCGTAAATATTTTTTTAATTTTAATGTACCAAGTCCATTTTATTACAATAAAATAACAATTAAATTAAAAAAAAATAATAAATATAATATTTGTATTAAGTTATAAAAATTGCCAAAAATGGTGCATTTCTTTGTATGCCGTCGTTTAAGATTTAAGACATCCTGAGACTTAAAAATTTTATTTATTCTGCAAGAAAAAACATTGTTTATCTTTTCATTTAAAAACATAAACATAATCAATTATCATAATGTAGTGGTTTTTTAGATGATGATATTTAGATTTTTTTCCTAAATAGCATATAGCATCTATATTAGCAGAATTATACAAAAATATACCATTATTTATAATGTCTGATTTTTCAGCCTGAAACTGATCTTTAGCAGGGATCCTTTAAATAACTATGTAGCAGTGTTTGTACTGCCCTTTTTATTGGTGTTTACATTTTTAATTATTTTGCATGTCAGGAAAACTTCATTTAATGTAATTGCCATGTCTGCCATTGTTAGTGAATGTTCCTATAGCCTCCATCATAGCTGAGGCAGCAGTGACATTACCACAGTGTGGTGGATGGTAGTTTAAATAGTAAATTTTCTCACAGGGACTCAAACCCATAAATCGCACCAAACTGATAACCTTACTTATTAATGCAGCCAAGTTTTCTTTTATTTAAAAGCTTGCATTTTAAATACTGAGACTTAATCCTTTTTAATTATAAAGAACTTTACTATTATATTATTTTTTTTTTACACCATTGAATTATTAAAGCACTGGATTAAATTCAGAGAGACCAGGTATTACAAAAGTAAACATCAAAGAAAACGTTCAGAAAGTTCCTTCAACCATCTGTATAGTTATTAAAATCTGAAAAAAGTACTTAGAAAATAAGATGCCTTTACTTTTTGTTATCGTGAAGTTTTCTTTTCGGCATTGTTGTACGTTCGTCAAGATGTAAACAAACACATGAGGAAATATCTTCAATGATCGATTACTTTATCCTTTGTAATAGATCCTTATTTTTGATTACTCCAAATATATAAAAAAACTGTCTAATATTTCCCATTTTAAATAAAATCTCACATTTATAAAATAATTCAATCAAGAATATTAATATGATTTTGTTCGTTAAATTCAATTAATTAAAAACAATAATTTATATGTTACAAGTGTTGTATTATTTTAAAATATTACACTGAGTTACATAAAAGCACTGAAATTAGTGATTAACTGATTAGTTCAAAAAGGTTAAACTTATCTTGATCGCTTAAAAACTATACAAATTTCAAGTCGAAATGTCTCAATTAAATTTTAAATAAATAATACAATTATTTTTAGAATATTATTATGATTAAAATCATTTTAAAATATAAAATATGCTTGCCAATTACAAAAATTGACACCAAACTTGAACTTTTTAAGACTTTAAGAGGCATCAATAATTAGTTTGGCTGGTTGTCAAGTTTAAGATGAGTGATACACAACTAATCTGCACACAATTCAAGAATGGACTCAGAATATTGGGATAGTCCTGGCGCATCACAAGGAGAAGAACTTATAAGAGCTTACGGGTCAACAAACTCTAATTTATCACCTGACCCAAAGATACGTGATACTGAAGATCTGGAAATTCAACTTCACGATTTTAAAGTGAGTTTTTTTCTCTGTTAGCATGAGCCATGACTTACCTACACTCAAATGCCCAATGTAATTGTGCAGACAATCATAAATTAGGTTTATGTGTTTTCAAAGCAATGTGCGATTCTTAATGACTTACAAGGCCGAAAGTTGTCTTAAAACTTATTCATAAGTCAGGCATGATAAAGCTTTTAATAGTTTTATTAACTTAATAATTAATTAATCATGGCATACACTCCCACTGTGACTGTGCTTTTAGCTTTTGTATTGCTATTTTATCATTTAATTATATATATATATATATATATATATATATATATATATATATATATATATATATATATATATCACATCCACTAAGTAGAAGCCAAATAGGGTCAAAATGATAATCATTGCATCTTTTTTTTTTCAATATAAACATTGCTCTCTTTGCATAAACCTTTCACCCCCAATAAAATTAAAAAAACAGAACAACAAATATATTGATCATTTCTAGTTTTTCCACAAATGAAGTGATGAAGTAAACTGTTCAAATTTTTTCCTTGTAGGGGCATAGGGTCTCAAAGGAGTCATGCAGTCTGTTAGAGTTTAACCCATCACATCCCTGTCTCTTTTATTTCACTTTTGGTACTTAATGTCCAAGTTTTGGCCTTCCTGTTCTTCTCTTTCCCTGCGTGTTACATTCCAGGTCCTGTCTAGTCAGCTGGTTCCCTGAGAGTGTGCCCTATCCATTGTCATTTTTTTCCCTTGATTTTTTGGCTAATGGGCAATAGTTTAGTTTTCTTACATAAATAGGATGCTAAGAATCAAGATGTGGTAGGAAATATTTTGTTCTTGATTTATTTTTTGCTTATATAATTGATCTTGGAAAGTCTGCATTATTTAAGTCAACTATTGGTGAAATGTGTATATTCTACTTAGCATTTTTTGAAAGCAGTATATTTATGAAGGCTAAAGTAATTGAACATCTACCTTACTGTGTGAAGTCCCTGAAAGGATGAGATGAAATCTTTTAGATCCTATAAACCACTAATGGGATGGTTTTTTATGGTGCCCTTTTTTCATCCCCACCATAGCCGATAATGCAATGGCCATAAAGGCACCACGGAAGATATATCGGGGACTTAAGTCATGACATAAACATTTCATTGATGATCACCAGAGATCGAACCAGGAATTCTCAGGTCGACAGTCGAGCGCTTTACCATACGACCATCCGTCTCTATCTTACATTAGTATAACACTGTTTATATGATAAAAAATCTTTTTTTTTTTTAATATAGATCCACTTTTTGCTTGCCACTGAAATTTCTTTTTTATTGCATTGATTATTTACACAGACAAGACTGTCCTGTGAATGACAATGAAAACCAGACTTTTAGATGGCATTCTCCTTCACATCACTTTTGGACTAGCGAGTGGCAATAGAAAAATGCAAATAATAATCATACTATAGAACAATTAAATATAGATAACTATTTAAAAAATCTTAATTACTCAAACTGTTTTCAAAGCAAATGACCCCATCACTAGCTTTCCAATGCAATTTCTCTAAGAGGTAATTTTCAGCTCCCTCTCTTCCTCTATGTCAGGGTGCATTGTTTCAATCCCTTATGCCACGGTGCATTGTTTCAATCTCTCCTATGTCATAGTGCATTGTTTCAATCCCTCCTATGCCATAGTTCATTCTTTCAACTCACAAGACTGTCTCTCAGTGGTCTTCAGTTTGTTCCAAAACTAAAAACAAAAATCAAAAGCTAATTGTTAATTTTTTTTTATAGAAATGTTGGCTTGTAATCCAACTTACAGTATATCCAAATACTCTGCATTAAGCCTCAAAATTGAGTGTATTTATTGTGATATGAATATAGAAAATATAACTTATGATGCCCAGGAAGGTTTGAATCCGATATATACATCATTTATGTAGGAAAAAACTGAATCAGAATTCAAATAATTTAAAATTCGTAGGACTTTATGGGACACATTAAAATTAACTTTGGAAGAATTATTTTTTTATATACCGAAAATTCAATGTAAATCTCTTGTAGACCAACACAAATTTTTCTGGTAATGTGAAAAATAATTCATAAGTCACTCTTCTTATACATTAAATATTGCACTTATTTTACTTTAATATTCTTTTTGAAAACTGTTGTCTCTTTTTTTTCTCATTGTCATATTTTACATTTTTATACATTTTACTTTTCATGTTTATATTTTTTTACAGTAGAAATTGGAAATCTAAAAAAATATTCTGTCATGTCCTGCTCGAACCTTTTTTTTTTATGTATACTGAATTTCCCCATTACAGTAGATATAAATCAATAAAAAAAATTCAAGTAAATATTTAATACATTCAGTTTTTTGGAAAAAATAAGTGCTACAAAAACATTAATAGTTAATTCATTTTTTGTTGATATATGTCTTTTATATACAGTGCTTTTTTTTGTAAAAAAAAATAGGTGCCAGGTACACAGTGATGGATTGCCTAACTTTTAACTACCAGTTCGCACCTATTTTAATTGTTATTGCGCGCAATAATTCATTTTTAACCAATTAATAATATAATAAATTAATAATAAACGTTAAAATAAAATAAAAGTAATAATTTTTTCCCAACATTGAAAAAGGTGCCGGTACGCCGTACTGGTGCGTACCGGCAAAAAAAAGCACTGTTTATATATATATAAATTTAAAAAAAAATTATTCAGCTGTTTTTTTTTCTGCAGGGTGCACATTTGAAAGAACCTTTAATATCTGATGCAAACACAGTCGTTATCACGTAAGTAGAAAAAAAATGCTACTTAACATAGGAATATAAATTAGTATAGATTTAAAATAGATTTTGCTCAATAAACACTTTGATTTGTAAAATTTTAATTTTTTTTTTGTGTCTTTCAAAATTATTAATTTGTTATTGTTAAATTTTAAATAGATTCATCAAAATGATCTTTTACATTTAGTTTCCCATCTTTCCAGTATAAGACATTATCTAAACTTTAGATAAAAATAGCTTTGTACACTTTTTCACTTAGTGGTGATAAGAAAGCAGCTATCAGACCAACATCATTACATTCACTTTTGAGTAGCCATTCTGGTGGTCATCGAAGTAATTACTCAGAGACCTCATTCCATCAACATGCCAGGTAAACAAATTTACTTGGTTTTCTCAGTTATTAACTTATTTAGGACAGAGTATTTTATTAACTGCATATAGTATGATGTAGAACATTTTCTGTTGGAGTTACCTAAATATTTTTAGATTCCAAATATAGTTATGGTACTTATATTTTACTAAAAAAGTTCTTTTTCTTTTTGTTAAGTTCGTAAAAAATGTGAGATCTTATCTCTTAAATCCTATAAACCACTGTAGCCCCCTTCTTTCATCCCCATAACAAATGTGCAATGACCATGAAGGCAGCACAGGAGACAAAAGCATATGACTAACACACAACCCACAGCATGTAGCCTGGGCTACATCATGCATATCCAGCTCACTAAAGTGCCTTCAAACAAGCCCCTTAGCAGCAGTTGCTTTGTTATATTGTTATGATGTGTTTGTGATTATTTTTTTTCTCTTGAAATGGCAGTTGGATCAAACATCCTAAAGTGCGAGAAAATTGGAAAATAGTTGCAGCATCTGCTTTTCTTTCTCTTCTTGGAATAGGTAATTTCCAATTTTTTTAGCCTTTCTGTTTTTATCACAGGTAAATGGATTTTATTGAAAACTAGCTGCAAACCCTTTTCATAGAGATAGACTATTGTTCAGCTTTGATGCAAATTTTCAAAATAATTTTTTTTTTTTTTTTTTTTACGTTATGAACGAAATAAAAAAATCTAATTAGTTGTTTTTTTTCCTTGCTAAATCCTAAAGGATAAATTATTTCAATAAAAAAAATCTTTTAAAAATTTGTCAAAGATCTAATTAGTTGTTGTTACTTTTCATTAAAACAATCAAAAGGATAAATTATAGAAGAAAAATTAAAAAAAAAACATAATGTCTGTTAGAGGAAACAAACCTGGATAGCCAGCATAAAAAAAAGCAAAAAAAAAAAAAACACACCATTCAGCCACCACGTCATATGTGAAAATGTAAATATTGATTATTTTGCACTTCCTCTTGACTTGTCTTAAAAATATAATCTTTTTTTGTCGTTTAAAAATAAATCAAAGCACTATTTATTTTTAAAAAATGAAATATTATAATACCTGAGAACTTAATTGTATAGAAATTAGCAGAATTTCTTTTTTTTTTTATTAGATCGACTTTGAAAAAGAACTTTATTTACGAAATTAGTCACGAAGAACACGCTCGCTACTCTCATAGTCGGAATATTACTATTGTTTTCATTTGATGATTTTAAAATGTTATCTGTTGTCATAAAAACAACAATAATTTAAATGGTATTATGTTATTGTTACTTTTTAATATATTTTGACTTTTACGTTTCATAATAAAAACCACAGAAACTAGATTTTTTTAAAAGAAATATCGAATTGAGTCCTGACAAGAAGTCATGATTGATATTTAAAACTGGAATACTGTTGTATTAATTCTTTACTTTCGATTCAACGTAGAACCCACACCGCTATTATTTAAATAGATACTCCAGTGATGTTTTGTATATGGCCCAAGAACCTGCTTTAACATGTTTCTAATTTTCTTGTTATGTTCATTTCACTTGTATTTGAATATCCAAGTTAGTCTACTTATAAGGCATTTAGTCAATTTCATTGTTTTTATTGTTATGAGTTTCTAGCTAATTGTGAACTTTATTAATACATTTACTTGAAACAACCCTCTTTGAGCCACTCAGACAAATATCTAAAATATCGCCATTTAGAAGGATTACAAAACAGATTTTTTTAAAAGCTTTTTTCATACTTAAAAATTTTTTTTTAAACAATCACAACATGATTTTTGAACGTAACAAAAAAAGGAATAGGAAGACATGATTAATTAATTAGCCAGTGACTATTGATGTCACAATGTTTGCTGATTTCTTTCCCAGCTCTAATCCTCACTGGTCTGGGGATCGCTCTAACTCCTTCAAGAGGTTGGTCTGCATTTTTAAAATTTTGTACTGTATCTCTTAACATGAATATTCTATTATTTTATTCATTAGTCTCTTTATTAATTATAACATTTTTAAATTTGCAAGCTTAAATAATTTCATAGTAAACAATTGCAGATGAAGCTGCATTTTAATGTCATAGTTTTTAAAATAAAAAAACTAACAAGTAACTTATGTAAGCTGTTGTGAAAATTACATCTCTATTGAAAATAATGTTTTATAACCAAAAAACAAATTCAAATAATGACTTCTTATCAACTATTTGGCTCGCATATCTCTGGACTTAAAGTACTTAATAAACCTGACGTGACATATTTGTTAAACTGATTCATCAATCACATTTATACTCCTTACTACTAATATTACTACTAATATTTTACACAACTCCATAATTTAAAGTGGGGAATTCTCACTACCTGTCTTTATTGGAGTTTTTTTTCCTGTTCATGATCACAACGGTTTATTAAACACTCTGTGCTCATGTAGATGTCGTCTTTACCAGTGAATCTTTCTAAGTAAGAAAAAGTATGTGGTGATCACATGAAGCTTTTTAGAAAACGCAGTGGCTATGGTTCCAAGGAACGGGACTGGAAATTATTTTTTCCGGGGTCCAACTATATATGCCCATGCGCTCTAGTGCTCTAGACGGACTTTATTATTTTACGGCTGTGATGTGCACATGCGCGGTAGCGGGACTCTGAATTTTTTTTTCGGGGTCCGGCTATAGATATTATTCCTAACCCTAACCCTAGCCCCGAAAACAAAAAATATGCATCTATAGCTGGACCCGGAAAAAAATAATATGGAGTTCCCGTTACTTGGAACCATAGCCACTTCCTTAAGAAAAAGCAGCAAGTATATACCACCCATACTGCAAGTCTTCTTTTGTACATCTAGTTAGAATTTAAGAAATTGTTGCTCGTAGTGCAAAACACTCATAAATCAAATTACTCAGAAACTGAGTATTGATATTATTTAAAATAAAAAAGTTAAGGTTGTACCCAATATTTTTTAGCATTTGCAAAAGTTCGGACAATGGGTAACCAGAACATTTGATTTTCAATAAAGCTAAAAAATCAAACAGAACCTTTTATGATTATAATCTATCAAGATCTGTGATAAGAGGAATGCAGAATATGTCATTCGAATCTTTTATGAGCAATTCTAGATATTTATTAAGTTTTTGAGTGGGATACAGTGAGAGGTAAAAAAAAAAGACCAAGTTTCTGTCACAGCAGTATATGTGACGCATGCTATGAATGAATTCGCTAGTGAATATGTCAAGTTAATGGAGCTCTAAAGGAAGTTGTTCTTGTACATTTTTTTAAGCAATAGTAGTTTTTTAATTTAATTTTTTTGAATTATTATTTTGTGAGCTTGTCGATGAGCCAATTGTTGTCATTTGTATTCCTCATTGGACAATCTTATATTTTACCTTGTTTTAATCTGTTTTTTTTTTTATTTCAGGTTATCACTGTTTAATATTTGGTATCATTGGATTCTTATGTGTTGTTCCTGGAGGTAAGTGAAAAATATCTCATCAACTGTAAAAAAAAAAAAAAATATTTTATTTGAGTTGTCCACGTTAAGAAAAATCAAGTTTAATAAAAATCGAAATGAAATGATATTGAAGAAAGCTAGAAGAATTTCAAAGCATTAAAAATAGAGCTGCTGTTCGATTAAAAAAATTGATCGAAATTAACGCATGATTAAAAATTTTAATTGCAAATTAACGCACATTTTAATCGACACAATATAATACAATTGTTTGTATTCAAACTAATATGTCATAATATCAAAGCATAACATTGGCATAATAAACAAGTCATTTTAATTTACGAAAGAGGTATAATGAATTATAACATATTTATTAAGCATTAGCATATATGTCTATTGAATTAGCTAGTGAGACCAGTTTATGGACATGTATCAATCACGTCAATGATGCGAATTATTTTCTTTTTATTTTTCTTTTTATTTAACAACAATGCCTAACCTTTTTTTTTTGTACCGCAGTTTCCGGACTAATGACGTATGTCAACCAGAGGTGTGCGGATCTTGAAATTTAGCGTCCGCGTCCGTCCGCGGATTTCTATCAAATGATCCGCGTCCGCAGAATCTTACAACATTGGTCCGCAGTCAGTCCGCGCGTCCGCATTGCTGAAATTTAGCTGTTTAAATGACTTCAAATTTTTTATGGTAACGCTAAAGAAGATCCGCATCAGTCCGCGAGTCCGCAACTTAACCACACGAAGCGTCCACTGTCAGTCCGTGGATTCGGAAAAGTCTGCGGATCTGCGTCCGCAAGCGGACGCATCCGCTGTCCGCTCATCTCTGATGTCAACCCCTCTTCCCTCCCTCCCTGTCATATTTTGCTTCACATCGTCCACACGTACGTCTGTTTACCCTACCCTCCACTTCCCATAAAAAAAAAATACACACTTCATTTATATCTCAAATGTAACTTTTCTTTCATAAAATGATAGTATAGCCAGAAAGTTGTCGCTCACTTATTATTAACGCATTTTTTTTCTTTATTCCAACCCCCCCCCCCCCCCACTCTTTCCCCACCAAGTCACATTTTTAACACACTCTCTCTCCACTTATAGATGTACCAAAAACAAGTTGACACCGGATCCATTGTTTCAAACTAGGAGACTCGTCATAAAAGACAATCCTCTTGTTTTAAGGTCATACAGCTGCTATGATTTTACATAGACATGACGTTTACCCCACCAATACTACTACGGTCGTCGAGTTGAAGGACAAATTTACTTTTAATCTTTTTTTTTGAAGTTTTTGTTTTGTGCCGCGATGTTACTCTTTTCTTCTTTCATTCATTTACTTTCTTACTATCAACTATTATTTCAATGTTTTAGTGAACAACAGAAAAGAAAATTTTATTTTTTTATCGGTCTGTCAGTTATATTAATAAAAAAATATCTTGTAAAATGAGACTCTTTAATGTTACCGTATGGCAATTTTCAAACGTTCAAAGCTAAAATTTTGAAAGGTCGGCTTTCATTTTTCATCTTCTTTCTTTCGTGTGTCAACATTAAAGATTCTTTCTTTCGTTTCATTTTGGTTATAGCAAGGGAACAGGAGGTTCACTTGTCGAAGGGCTATATAACAAAACATCTTCATTTTATAATACAATTGGGGCTTTTGTCGACGTACCTAGGGGTGAGGGTGTGAGTAAATTGTGACAGGGTGGGGGTGGTAGATCTACTTAATAAGTGAACGCAACTTGTAGCGTGAAAATCCGTTATTTATCAATTTGGTGAAATTTGGTGAACTTTCAGCTTTTTGGTCAAATTAACGCATTTAGGTATTGCGTTAAAAATTTTAATCGCAAATTTTTTTTGCCGCGTTAATCGCAAATTAACGCAGTTTAATCAGCAACCCTAATTAAAAACAATGTACAATAGAACATTGCGTGATGTGGAAAAGTGTGGTATTTTTTTTTTTTTTACCATGCCTTTTCTTTCTGTGACTACATCATATATTAACGCCCAACAGACGGCATACAATAATATGTGACTCTGGTGATCCATGAAGTCAAACCATGAAAAATAATATTTTTTTTTATATTTTTTTATTACAAATATAATATTTTTATAAAAAAATGCTTTCTAAATACTTTTTACTAAAAAATAATTATTTATTTTTTATTTAGCTACAATTTCTCGTAAATAAAAAAACGCTATCAGGTGACCTGGCAAACGCCATTTTGATTTGTTTACGTTTAGTCAGTAATTTCGACTACACTAAAATGGACTCAGATTCCGATTATATTGAAGAAAATGAACTTGATTCTAGTGGTGAAGATGAAACTTGGGAACTTATTACATCTTCGGATGACTCTGATGCTGAAAATATTAGTATTAATTCAAGTTTCAACACTCCTAACTCAGATGTGTAAGTATTGAACCAACATGCTTTGAGTTTGTTTGACTATGATCGCAAAGCTGTTTATTTATTTATTCATTTATTTTTTCTTTAGAACTTATTATGTGGGAACGGTTATAAAATACAAGAAAAAAATCTAAACATTTATATTCTATTATATAAAGGTTTATATATAAATATTATTTATTTAGTACTCTGCTGCTTGCAGTACTGTTCTATTTTTGTATTATTGCCAATCAGCTGATGCTTGTAAACACAAAACTTTTGTCAAAAGACTAAATTTTATATAATAATTACAAATCTGTATTGATAATTTTTTTTATCATGATAAAATAATTAATTGTAGCTCTATAAATAAGCTGATATTTTTTATTTTTTTTTTTAATTGATGCTTTTCTTTACACATTTATTTTTATCCCACAGATCATATGGTTATGTTACAAATGACACATATCCAGAACCACCAAAGAATTTTCTACCTGAGAGGGATCCAGGCATTCAACTCGAAGGAGCTAAAACTAGGGAAGACATAAGGAAATTCTGCAGTGCAGTGGCATTTTTTAAACTTTATTTTACTTTGGACTTAGTTATTCATATTTGTGACTGTACAAATAGCTATGCCAGACAATATGGACCTACAAAACCTAGTGTTTACCAAGGCTGGTTTGACCTTACACCAGATGAATTCTATAGATTCTGTGGACTTATTATGTATGCTGGACTTGTTCAAGCACCGAACATTGACCGCTTTTGGTCTACTAAATCTTTATATAATGGACTTTGGGCCAGAGCTTTTATGTCTCGTGATAGATTTAAATCTATAATGAGCTTTCTAAAGGTATCTAATCCTCAAACTGAAGACAAATCCAACAAGTTATGTAAAGTATATTTTTTATTTAACTCTTATTAGAATGAAATTGTATAAAATTGTTTCAGCCTTACCAACATATATCAATAGATGAAAGAATGATTAGAAACAAAGGTAGATATAGTTTTTAGGCAGTACATTAGGGATAAGTTCCGACTAAGTGGGGAATGAAGTTATGGGTATTAGCTGATTCTCTTTCTGGGTATACTTATGATTTTCATTTATATTTAGGTAAACAGGATAATGGGCCTTTTGGGTTGGCATATGGGGGGTGGTTATGAAATTGGATTAAATCTTTGGCTAAACAGGGTTATAGATTATTTGTGGATAATTTTTATACTAGTGTACAGTTGTTTAAAGATCTATGGGATTTAGGGGTAGGAGCATGTGGAACTATTCTTAGGACAAGGAAAGGTTTTCCCCAACCTTTAAAAAATATAAAAGACTTTGAAAAAAAAAAATCTAAAAGAGGGGATATGAGATGGGTTAGAGAGGGACAGCTATTGACAGTACAGTGGCGGGACAATAAAACTGTTTAGGTTATGTCCACTATGCATATTGCAAATGGATTTGGACCAGTTAAACGACGGACTAAAGTAAATGGAAAATTTGAGGAACTTACAGTTGACCAACCAGCCGTAATCCAGGATTATAATAGATATATGGGGGTGTAGATAAGAGTGACCAGTTGATTAATAAATATAATGTTCTACGAAAAACTAATAAATATTGGAAAACAATTTTTTTTCATTTACTAGATATAGCTAGGGTTAACTCTTATATTTTGTTCCAGGATTTAAGAAATAAACACAAAGACATTGTAGAATTTAAAAGAGCAGCTAGATATGGGCAGTTAAATTTCACAGAAGAATTAATTCGGGAATTGGGAAATATTGGTCCGTTTGATGCTGTACCTATTGCATCACGACCACCAGTATTTTTTAAGCATGCCATGAATCCAGAATTTATGGATAAACGTGGAAACTGTAGATTGTGCTACAGTACTGAAAAAGTAGTAAGAAAAACAAGTGTAAAGTGTAGGGTATGTGAGGTTTACTTGTGTTTTCAAAAAGATAGAAATTGTCTCTCTCGTTATCATAAACTTGTATAATAGTTACAGTAATCTTGTAAAATATTTTTAGCAAAGTTATAAAACCATACTGAAATTGAGCTTTGTTGTTATCAATAGACATTAGAATGTTAGTTTTTATAACTTAGATTTATTATCTTTTTGAATTTTTCTTGTTGCAAGGTCAATGTTGATCCAAGCATTTTTTTGGTCCTTTTTCTGTTAAAACACATCATTTTTAGAAATTTTTAAATATCTTTTGTTTCTGAATATAATGTCTTCAAAAATATCCTACACACAGAGAATTGAATGTAGTTTAATAAAATGTAACTTTTATTGAAATGAATCATAATGATTTTTTTTTTTCTTTTTTGTGCTTGTGGATTGTTTGATTTATTTTGTTTTTTTTATTTTTTTCATCTAAACTATTTAAAAATTATAAAAAGCTTGCATAATAATATCACTCTAAAACATACATTGTTAAAAAGCCCTTTCATTTTGCTACAAATTGATATAAATTATAATCACATAACTTTTAAAATAAATAAGTTATTATAATTTAATTGAAAGATATCACAGCGAACTGAAAATGTTCAAAAAACGTTCAGTCTGTTGAGAGTTAAGTGTGACAATAGTAGGGCTGTACCGGATAGTAATTTTTTAATCCTGCAGGAATCGGAACTGGAATCGGATTTAATATTTGAATCCTGCTGTAATCGGAACAGGATCCGGATTTTACCAAATTAAATGCAAACTCTTCCTCAATCATAAGTTAATCAAATTTACTAGACTAAATATGATTCAAATCTTCCTTTTTAATATATTTTTACTTACGTATAAAGCTAAAAGTGATCGACGTTATTGTGTTTTTAAAAAACAGGAAAAAAAGAAAGGAAGTTATTGTTTTAATTAAATTGTATAACGCTAAATATTGAATAATTATGTTGCGTCAAATTTTTGTTTCTTACACCAAATTTTTAGACAACAAATAAATCCGACTTAAATCCGACATATTTTAATCGGAACCGGATTTATTAAAACAGCCGGAATCCGGCTTAACAGGAACCAGAATCGGATTCCGGTACAGCCCTAGACAATAGTATAGGCTGCGTATATGCCTGCCTGATTATGGATGATTAAGAAAACTATGTATATATATATATATACATTAAAAATAGGTCTGGAACTTAAAAAAATAGCAGTAAACAATGGAGGACTACCAACCTTTACAGAATATTACGGTTGCTTTGTTTTCTAACACATTTGTTCTTTTGTTTATATTTCAGAAAAATATCTATCAATCAAAGTAAGTTATTTTTTTTATAAACCTTTGAATACCAGTACATAAAATGCTGTAGTTAAGCTCTTTTATTTTTTTGTCCAAATTCTCAGGTGAATATAATTTTAACTTTGACACTCTTTTAGCCTAAAAAGCTATTCTTGTCCAGTAATTAACAATATTGTTTTCAGCATCATTAAAAGTTTATCAGTTGGACACTGTTCCTGTGTTTAGAAAATACATTGGACTTTTGGATTTGCCTTTCACTGTGTTAAGTAGAAAGATAACATTCATTTCATCTCCCAGAAATATTTTGAGATCCCAAGTGAGTTGTTAAATACAAGTTTTAAAAAAAATGAATGTTGTTTTATGACCCATGAAAGTAATTTTTTTGTTTTAATCCAAACACACAGCAGGCTATGTTTGCTCACAAGTCACAACTTGAATGGTTCCTACTTCTGTATATTATATTCTCTCGTTATATGATAATGAATAATTTTACACAAGTTTAAATTTTTTTTACTGGCAACTTATTGCATTCCTTTCTTGTTAAAATAAAATATTAAAGCAATCAACAAAATAACCTTGTCTTTTTTTTCTTGTTTAATTTCATTATTTGGCAACAACACTGAAAGCAAAATACTTTTCTCATATCTTCAAGTACTTAATTGTTTTCTTACAGAAAATTTTTTGTAAAAATCATTAGTTTTTTCAAGCAATGTGGTCCTAGAGAAAATGACCATGAAAATAATGTTTACCCTCACTAATTTGGGTCTTTGCTTGCATTTACACAAATGTGGTTTATTTTTTTGCATGAAAGATTTTAAAATGTTGAAAAATACTTTATCAAGCTAGATTTTCTTTAGGGATGCACCATTTATTTAGCTGGGATGCACCATTTATTTAGCTGTTCATTTTAGTTTTATGTAATTTTTGTGAAAAATTGTACATTTTCAAGTACTAGAATATAATATTAAATGATCCACTTTTAACAACTTAAAAAATGTTTTATTGCGACTGTTATTAATCATACATTTTAATTATTTATATATATAACTCGACATACTGCAGAATAACTGCAACAGCCAGGAATCGATAATGGCAGTTGCTGATTGGTGCATCCTTTAAATTTTTCACATTTTCATTAAAATGTATTTAAAAAAAAATTCTACAAAAACATGAAATGATGAACATCAGTAAGTGTAAGACAAAATAATGAAATATATGTGTACTTAAAAATATGACTAGAATATATTTAATATAGAGTAACAAAATAAATCTCAATAAAAATAAATTAGATAGTAGTTTAATGTTAAAAAGTTTTGCTTAAAATAAATCAACATGTTTTTTGTTTTTATAAACAAATTGCCTGAGAGAAAACGAAGAAAATGCCAACAAATCAAGTCACCAAATACATGTCAAAAATATGACATTTTGGGACTGCAATCAAGCTATTAATATTGTCCGACTATAAATAAAATTGTATAAAAAAAACACTGAAAACTTGTGCAATAAATTATTGTGTAGGAAAAAAAAGATTTTTAAAATCTCTTTAAAATAAACAGTAATAAAATGGAATGACACGTCCAATTAGACATTACTATTTTGCTAAGACAAAAAAAAAAACAGTGAACAAAATAGTTAGCAAATGAGTCTGGTTCTTTAGCAAAGTGTGTCCTGAGAAAAGTGACTGATGAAGCAAAGGAAATACACTGAAATATCTAACAAGTACAGGAATTTAAAACAACATGTAACAGACCACAGTAAAGTATAATCTTGTATGAAAAATTTAAAAATATCAACTTACAGAGAAACCTCCAACCCGATACTCTATTTTTTTAAAAAAAAAGGCAAAGCCAAAAAGGTTTTTAGTGGCAGTTGTATAAGCAAAGTGGAGAATGGCACATCTGAACAACAACTTGACATTTTGACAATTCAACTTTAATAAAAATTATTCGCCAACTTGCCTGCTTGAATTTTTGTATAAGCCCACACTATTCAAAAAATTATTAAATTAGTTCTATGCTATAAATACATTTATATAAAGATAACTATTAGGTTAAATATACTTTGGCAAAAATAAATTACACTAATAACTAGCTTTAGAAAATATCTCTTGCTTGGAGCAACACTGAAATGGCTAAATTTAATCCACAAGCATTGGTGTGAGTAAAACAACAAGCATCAACAATGAAGACTGAACAAACTGCAGCACCCTGAAATTACTACATTTTTTTTTACAAGATTAAGATCAGCAGCAATTAATGGCAATTTCATCTTTAAGAAAAAAAAAATCAAGGTAAATGCAAAAATATAATTGAACACTTATTGGCACAATAGACAACATGGGTGAAAGGAAGGGAGAAATGTCACAAAGGGAAATGATACCCAACCTTATATAACAAAATTCTCATCAAAATATACGTAAAATATCAGAATACAACATAAGTCCAAAAATATTCCACATCCGTCCCCAAACTTCATCCTTGTCATTGGTTTTCTTGGAATTTAAACACAGCAACAACAAAAAAGTTCACTGGTTTTTTGTTTAAAAAGTTATTTTTATCAAAAAAACATTTACTAAATGAGTTTTATTTTCCCCTGCATAAAATTTTTAAATTTTAAGCAAAAAAAAATAATAATTTTTTACTAAAGATTGAATTTTAAACTGGCAGATTAAATATAATCCAGGTCAAAGGCAAATAAGGAATGTTTCATACTATATTATATGAAAGAACTGAAATGAAGCTGACAGCAACTGGGATGAGCAACTATTATAGAAAGACTTAATTATCTACATCAAACAATAGACACATTTTTAGCTCGTTTGTGGAAGATTAAATTCAAACAAATGATCATTTTTTTTGGCTAATGTAAATGGAATGAAAAATATACACCAACGGATATAATAAAAACTATTTTCAACATGTCACCTAATATAATATTAACAAGATTAAATATTAAATAAAAATCAAGTAACTTTTAAAAATATTTTTAAAACCCTGTTTAAATGTCAGATTAATAAATGAAATTTTTTTCATATTGCAAAATAGATGAACATATTCAGCTTTTGTCTGAAATAGGAATCTATGTGAATTTCAGGGTAAAAAAAAATTGGCATTTAATTGAGCATAAATGTAACAAATTAAAAAAATCTAGTTAACTAAGACCTGCATTCTATTCTGTACTAACCTATGAAAGTCTGATTCACAATCATGGAATGCTATTTAAATATTGTCTCTGGAATAAACAAGCAAAAATATAACAAAAAAAAAAGGCTGGAAAGATTGTGAGCTATGAAGTATTAATGGATGCTGACAATACAGGAAGTTTGACAAAATGTGAGCTATGAAGTATTAATGGATGTTAACAATACAGGAAGTTTGACAAAATTTGAATTATATTTTTACTGGGATTTTTTTAAAGACGTACAGAGCAAAATAAATTAAAACTTTATCCATATGATCTTAATGACAAATAAAAGGGAGATTAAAAAATATGTTTCACCTCATGTCAAAAAAATGATTACACATCAATTAATGGGATTCATAGAATTTTATTGCACCGGTTTTTTAAAACAGAGAAAGCCACCATAATATGCCAAACTATCTACAACAAAATACTTTTCAAAGGGATTTGTTAGGTAACATTTTAAATCTGGAAAATTATGAAATAATTGATTTACCATAAGCTACAATGTAAAAAAAAGTGCTGTTATTTGGTTGCTTTTTTATATTTAAAGAATAATGCATATCACTAGCGATAAAATTTAGTTGAATTTTGGAAAACATTTCAGAAAAAAATAATATATATATATATATATATATTATATACCATTTAGAAGAAAATTTTGAATTTCAATAAACTTTGTTAATTTTAGCATCAGTTAATACATGTTCCTAAAAATGAAATGCACTCATTTTGAATAAATGTGCTTTGAACCAAACCCACTCCCTCCAAATTTTTATATTATGTTTATGATACTAACTTTTACAGATGATATTGAAATAAATAAGTACTGGCTTATAAAAAAAATTTGTCGGAAAAATGATACAAATTTTATTTATTTTTAATCAGAAAATTCCCATTCCCATTTGGAAAATAGATAAGGTCTATAACAATAAAATCTCTCTAAAAAAGTGGCTTCTTTATTTTATACAATTTCTAAAATCCAACCCCTCCTTCTAATAAAAATATCCAAGAAAAAAATAAATGATGACTGATAAAAGAAATATGTCATATTTAGTATTTATCAAACTAAAAAAAATTATAATGACAAGGGCAAGACAGTTAATGATTCAGTAAGTTTTTAGTGACAGACAATAAATAAGTTTAAATGTTGATCTTTTAAGAAATAATTTCATAAGCACTCCCCCCCCACTAAAATAGTAAGATTAACTTTTACGTTAAAGTTTATTTTTACAAATGTACATGTAAAAAAATTAATCAACATTATAAATATTATATATAAATATACATGACTAGGGCAATAATACTCCAAAAAAAAAAAATATATATATATATATATAGAGCATAATACTAATTGTTGGAATAAAAAAAAATGGGAAAAAATGTTATTTGAAATCTAAAGAATTGTACATGATTAAGCTGACAAAACAGCCGAAATATTGCACCATGTCTTAGAATGTACAGACTTCAAGTAACAGTCACGTCAGAGAGTGACAGCACACACAATAAATGTACAGTCTAATTGACCGATTCAAATGCTGTCTACTTGTTACATTCTTCATGGCTAAAACATAAAGATTTATATTTTTAAATTCTGCATTATCATCATTACATCCCAATAAAGTTTTACATGAAGCTTCACACTTCCATTCACTTCTATTGCAATTTTTAAAAAAAAATCTTTTAACAAGCCATCAGATTTTTAAAAGCTTTGGCTGTTTTATCCTATTTCTTTTACATTTGTATTTATGCCACTTACAAATTTATTTTTTTTGGTGAGACGAACTTTTGCCATGTCAGTGGCTAAATCTAAAACTATAGCAGTCTAGTTGAGAAAATGGGGAATTCATTAAGTATGTGTTTATAGTGCTTTGGTTGAGCATTAATTGGAAGCAATTTTATTGGATGGGTTTAATTTTAGTCGACTTTTAAGTACATCCTAAGAGCATTGAAACAGTTCAACTAAAGTGAGAAAAAAATCAAACTTAATAAAAAATGTAACATTTCTGTTCTAAACAGTTTATTTATTATGCAAATGTGGTTAAATTAAATTGTTAATAAAACATGAGAAATTCATTTTGAATAAGTAACTCAGAAAACCAAAGAATGGGGCGAAAAAATAACCATGAAAATCTGAAGTCATTGAGTTTTCATTTAAAAAAAGCTATTTCCTTCAATGGTGAATAAAAATAAAATGGGACTTATATGTTAATAAAACATTACATACAACTGAAGAGAAAAGATTGTCATGGTTAACAACAGCAATTCAGATCTTGATAAGTTTTACTGTCTCCATAGATTGTATCAAGCTGTCAGCATTTTTTTACACATCAACCTAAATGAAATATAATACAAGAAAATTAATTTAAGACTTTACATCGACAACTGTTGATAAAAAAAAAATGTATTCAAATCCAAATTTAATCTTGTATAGTAAAAAGTAGAGCTGCTGATAAATAATTTTTTTTAATCAAAAGTAACACGTAACTATAATTTTAATTGAAATTGGTGCAAGTTCAATCGACCCAAATCGTTTAATTTGTTATCTGTATTAAAAAAAAAAGTTCGTCTTATTATATTCCAGTGGAGATCAATTGCGGATTTTCTGTGAGTTTATGTAGATCCCAAAGAGCCATTTCCTATTTTCACATGTGTCAGTTCAATTGATATTTCTTTATCTTACAATGTAATACTTTTTCTTGATTTTGACCCCATCCCCCGCACCCAGTCACATTTTGACACACTTCTTGAGTAGTGCCGTACACAACGTTTACAATCCAAACTAACCCATTTATGATGGGGGCTTCATACAGAATGTGTATGGAGGGGGCCCAGTTTGAGGAGGGCCCCCAAAATATTTTTTTAAACTAAATATTAAGTACATTATCTCATGTCAAAATGTAGTGGCTCCTGAAGATGCCTAAAATCCCTTGGTTCGGCATTGGCTTCACAGAACTATAATGTTGAAAGCTTTGATATGTCTTTCTTTTTTAAGAGGCCTAATGTTTTCTGCGTCTGCGGCCTTAACTGGACTGATGGAATATTTTTTTAATTGAAGATCAGATAAAAGCTACACAACCATTATATCTTTCCGGGCCCCAGCTTGAGGGTTGCCCCAAAATATTGTTTACATTAAATATTAATTTCATTATCTCATGTCATGGTGTCGAATGTCAAAATGCAGAGGCCTCTAAAGAGGCCAGGCCCACGGGGCCAAATAATCCATAGGTTCGACACTGCCGGGTTGGCAGTATTATCTTAGTATATTCTCAGTACGATATGTTGTGCTATACTACAATGTGTATAACAGTAAGTAAACCACCTGCTAAACATGTAGTGTTTTGCTTAAATTACAGGCACTCACTCACGTCTCTCTTTTTTTTTTAAATAAGTCATGTTGAACATCATTAAACATAACATGAAGAACTGTTTGGATAGGAAACCATTAAAATATTATGAAGGAATTAAGATTTATCAATGATAAGGTTTTGTGTGCGCAAATTATGTAGGCTATAGTTGGATGTTAGATTCAACGTTTAATAGTCGGGAGTTCTTTTTGTTAAGCTTCTGAGCCCATAATGAGGATTATTCTCTAGGGAATGAGATTTAAGTATTATCGCAGCTTAACGGGGGCCCCAGAAAATCTTTTTTTACATTAAATATTACGTACATTATCTCATGTCAACATTCAGGGGCCCCGAACAGGACAAACCCCAAATCCCTAGGTTCGGCACTGGCTTCGCAGAACTATAATATTTAAAGCTTTGATATTTCCTGTTTTTTTTAAGGCCTGATATTTTCTGCGTCTGCGGCCTCAACTGCATTGATGGAATACTATATTTTTAATTGAAGGTCAGCTAAAAGCTACACAACGATTCTTTCTCACCGGGCCCCAGCTTGAGGGAAGCCCAAAAAAAATATCTCATGTCAAAATGCAGGGGCACCCCCCCCCAAAGAGGTCAAGCCCACCGGGCTCCTAAATCCATAGGTTCGGCACTGCCGGGTTAGCAATATTTTTTGGGTCATTGCACTATGCTACAATGTGTATAACAGTAAACAAACCACCTGCTAAACATTTAGCGTTTCGCTTAACTTACACTCACTCAAATCTCTTTTTTTTTTTTAAATACGTCATTTTGAACATCATAAAACATTAAATGAAGAACTGTTTGGAAAGGAGTCTATTAAAATATTATGAATGAATGTATATTTATCAATGCTAAGGTGTTGTGTGCACAAATTATGTAGACTATAGTTGAATGTTAGTTTAAGAGTTTAATCGTCTGGGGTTGTTTCTGTTAACTTCTGTACCCATAATGAGGATTATTTTCTTTGGGTAGAACTATATAACATATGAACTTTATTTGATGTAGTATTAAGTGTCCCTATTCTCAAATGTATTTTAGCTACAATAATCTGTTCATGTTCTTTGGGGGCACTTCGAGTACATATATATGCTATTTTTTGTATATAGACTGATTAATAACACGCTCAAATATATATCACCATTTTTGCTTAACACAAACACTCACTCAGGTCTCTCTTTTTTTTTTCAATACGTCATGCTGAACATCATAAAACATTAAATGAATAACTGTTTGGAAAGGAGTCCATTAAAATATTATGAAGGAATTATGATTCTAAGAGTTTAATCATCGGGGGTTGTTTATGTTTACCCATAGTGAGGATTACTTTAACATATGAACTTTATTTGATGTATTTACACTGGGCAACAAAAAGTATTTTTTTGAAAATCGTCCTGGGTTTTCCAGTTGAATTAGACTAATTTTGATGCCCTGAGTCCGAAAATGACCTATGTTTTGCTCAATCAGGTCAGGGTTTTTGCTACAGAAATGTAAAAAAAAATCGGTTTTTTGTAAAAAAAACCAAATTTTTGCGGATCATCAGCTGACGATTTTTTCCGTTTTACTCAAGAAATAAAAGTCAACGTATTCAAATTCATTCAGTTTTTATTTATCCACCAAATTTGATAAGCATAATTATCATAATATTAGTATAACAATGAGCGTTACGTGAAACAAAAGCTAACATTTCAAGGCATGAATCGGAATTTCTTCGATTCCCGTGTGTGAGCAGCTGCTGGGTTGTCTCTCTTCAGCGACCAGCAGTAGTCCGCCAGCATGACTGCGTCTCACCTCCCCTGGTACATTTCCTCCATTTGGCGGATGTCCTGATGGAACCTTTCTCCCTGCTCATCGCTCCGAGGTTTTCAGGAAACTTCTTCATGTGTGAGAACAGGAAGTGCATCTTTATACTCATCAAACACCCGAGTTTTTGGAAGTCCTCTATCAATCATGCTGCTGATGAGTCTGGCGTGGTTTGCTGCCTTCGTGTTCCCCAGGAAGTTGTTCACCACCTGCACAAACGATTTCCAGGCGGCGCACTCAAGCACATACTTCACTGCTTCATATTTCTCTTCAAGAGTTGTGGAGTGCGCAAGTGGGATTGAGGCGAACTGGCTCCCGTTGTGGAGAAGTACACACTTCAAAGAGCGGTTGCTGATGTCAATGAAGAGTCGCCAATCTCTCGGATCGTATTGAGGACCGCCGAGTTCATCAAAAAGACCGGCGACATCTGGGCAGTATACAAGGTCTTCCTCCTGGCAGAAGTAGCCCATGTAGTCGCCATGCCTTCTACGGAAGAAAGTGATACGCACGTCCTTGCCAAGTAGATTTTTCTCTTTGCGTCTGGAGGCCAACAGCTGGGAGGAATTATTCGACAAGCTGAGATCCCGAACCAGATCATTAAGCTAACATTGTTAGAACGGCTGTGGACCATCTTGTGATTCATACTCCTCTTCTGTATCTCCTCCGTCGTCTAAAGTGGTGGCCTCATCGTCGCTGTCAGGAAGATCTCTGAACGCTGAAACAGGAATTTCTTCGCAGTGAGCAGCTGGACGACGGGCAGGTGGAAGGTTGGCGTACTGGAGGCTGTGCCCAATCAAGTGCTGATGCATTAAATAATCAAGTGAAAATCCAGATTGATGATTTATAAATCAAATATAATTATCTCTGTTTTTATAATTGTGATTATTTTGCTGCTAATTTTTATGCAGCTAATTTAGAGAAATGATGGAACTCAAATCCCATGATATTAGAATACGTATAGCTCGTCAGGTAGGTCTATGGCTGTATCTCAAGAAGTTGACCTGACCGAGCAAAATCAATGTGATATTCGTACTCAGAACACCAAAATTAGTCTAAATCAGTTGAAAACCCCTGACGACTTTTTGGCTGTTGCCGAGTCCCTATTCTCAAATGTATTTTGGCAACAATAATCTGTTCATGTCCTTGGGGCCACTGCGAGTATATAGACTGATTTTTAACGCTCTCAAATATGTATCACCATTTTCAACTCCAACTGTGTGCCTACTCGCCGGTCCGGGTACCGGGACTTTGTTTACTAGTTTCAAGAAAAAACAAGCAAAAATTAAGCCTGTAAAAACAGGACGTTTAAGGAGCATTTTCATATATAAAAAGAGAGGGAAGTAAGTCATGTTTAATAACTGTTACAAAAATAAATAATGATTACGCCCCTTTGTTTAGCTTATAATCTATATATAATATATAAGCCCCTTAGGAACCCTGAAGCCCGGCCCTGAGAGGTCAGATCGCGAAATGGACTTTTGATGGCACACATGGCAGGCCAAGACCTACAAAATTATATATACATCATGGGTCTAGGACTTATGGTTGTTGAGACCTAAGGTGATGACGGACAGACAGACAAAACGGGGACAATAGAGCATTTTTTTTTTCGAAAATTCTCTAAAAATTGATGCAAGATAATTTATCTTGCGTTATTTTAATCTTTTGTTTGTTCTCTTTGTTTATGCCAGTGCTTGTATCATTATTTTCCCGCGCCAAAAAGTAAATAAGTCAATCGCGGTCCAGATCAGTTGAATTAAACGAAATTATCGTTGTTGTTGTTATTAGAATAAGTATAATGGCACAAGTTAATGTTGTTGTTGTTATTAGAATAAGTATAATGGCACAAGTTAATGTTGTTGTTATTAGAATAAGTTTAATGGCACAAGTTAATGTTGTTGTTATTAGAATAAGTATAATGGCACAGGTTCCGCGTATTTTAGACGGTAAGTTTTTTGCTGTAGTAAAAAGGGAAGATGGAAAAATCATGGGAAAATGTAAAAATGGTCTTAATAAAGTTATTTCTGGGACTGAAGTGGCCACCAGTAATTTTGTACGACATCTCAAGGTAAATAATGTATTTATTTTCTACTAAACGTTTTATGAAACGCAGGGGCTTCGGTACCATCAAGCACCATTATATTAGGGTTAGGAATATTTCTGGTGCCCGTATTTTTTTTTCGGGTACCAGCAATTATATTGGGGCTAGGAAGAACAAAAAAAAAACATTTTAATCGACGAATTAAAAAAAATTAAATTTACTTAATGTACAGCAGATTTATGGAGCAGCCAAAACAGGTTTTCTTAGTATGACAGTTCATTGTGTTAATCAAAAAAACTTAAGAGTGTCAGGCACGCTTGTATGCAGACGTTTTGAAAATAAACACACAGGAGCAAGAATTGCACAAAAGGTTGTGGGCATGTTGAATGAATTTGGTATCACTGAGAAAGTTGTAAACTTAATTACTGATAATGTTTCAAATATGATAAAAGCATTTAAACTACTGCCTGAAATATGTTTGGATTATGAAATCTCACAAACTGTTGCTGAGGAAAATAATGTTGATATATTGGATGTATCTACACTTATTCAGGCTGCAGATAATGATAATGACTTGATGGAAGATGAAGATGAGTTACCTAAATCTGTTTTAAATAAATTGCTACAACACAAGAGATGTGCCAACTAGGGAGCGACCGATAATCGGATCGCTATCGGTATCGGACCGATATTGGCACTATCGGTTAATATCGGATCGGCCGATTGTTCTAGGGAGCGACCGATAGTCGAACCGATATTGGCACAATGGGTTAACTGTTGGACCGGCCGTTTTTTGGCTGCCGATACATTTTTTTTTTCACAACAGAGTTGCAGAAAAGAAAATCAGTAAATAACCCAATTCTATAACCAGATCAGACAAGATTTAAAAAAAAAGGAAAAAAAAACCCGTACACAGAAATTGTCACGTATACATCAGAGATACGACCTTGAAACAATAGGATTGGCATTTCTTAATTCTAATGTATGACCTTGAATGATACAATTAGTGAACATCTGTGCTTATTTTTTGTTGGGATGGGAAGTGGGGGGGGGGGGGAACAAGACTTACGTGTCGGCGAAGTGTCACGAAATATGACAGGGAAGGGGTAAGCATGGGTTGACATACGTCATTAGCTGTAATTACTAAATTAGCACGAGAGAAACACGTGTTTGGCAATTGGCATTGGTGTTGCTTAAGGGGCTGTCCATTAATTACGTCAACAAAATAGGGGGGAGGGGGGTCAGAAAATTTTTGACAATTGTTGACAAGGGGGAGGGGAGGGAGGTCAAGAAAAGTTGACGTCAACAATGTTACTTTTTTAAATTTAATGTAATTACTTAATAAATAGGAAAATTAATCAGCGTTTGTAGTTCTGTGTTACACACTCGCTTAACATTCAGTATTTTAATTAAACTAACTATATTATTACTAATTTTGCCACATAAACATTTTGGAAGCCACCTTTTTAGGGGGGGGGGGTAATCAAATGTTGACGTAATTTTATAGGTGGGTCTCGGAAAGTTTGACAAGTTGTTGACAAGGGGGGGGGGAGGTAAAAATCGCCAAAAATTTGTTGACATAAATAATGGACAGCCCCTAAAAATAAAATATCGGTATCGGTAAAAATGCTGGGGGATAATATCGGTATCGGACTATCGGTAAAAAGGCATATCGGTCGCTCCCTATTGCCAACCACACTCTTAATCTTGTAGTAGCAGTTTATAGCTTTAAAGCTCGAGAAAATATAAAAGAATGTATGATGCAGCAATGAGTAAAGTGCATCACAGCTCAAAATATGCTGATATTGCAGAAGAGGAAGCTGGTGTAATATTTCTGAACCCAACTGTACACGTTGGAGTTCGAGCTACCTTTCGGTGCAACGTATTGTTGATATTGGAATTGAAAAGTTCGTCAGTGTCAACACAAAATGCTTTTAGAACCCATTTCAGAAGATGATATGATCTTTTTGGAAGCATATGTGCGAGTTATGAAAACAGTGGCAATGGCAATGGATATGCTGCAAAGTGAAAATGACAGTTTTATTGGTATGGTTATTCCAACTATTAAGGGTTCTATACACAAGTTGAAATGTATGAAGGAAAAATTAATGATGCCATTAATTAATGTGCTTATAAATGGTTTAGAAGCACGTTTCCAAGAAGTTTTTAAATCTGATGATTATAATTTGGCAACTATGCTCCTACCAAAGTTTAAATTAAATTATCTAGACCCAAATAAGAGATGCTCGAAGAAAGAACCACTCATACAGACTGTACAGCACATAACAACTTCCGAACTAGAGCCAATGGAAGCTCAAGGTGGAACACATGCACTTTTGCCATCAGATGTACAAGATGATTTATACAGTTACATGCAAGAAGATCGACAGCCAGCAAATACAGTTGAAATTGTCAGTGAAGTCGAATTTTATTTAAGAAACCCTTCCTCAGAAAATTCTTCATTGCTTTCAAATCCACGATTGGCTGCTGCATTTTGTAGATACAATGCAACACTTCCCAGTAGTGCAACCGTTGAACGACTTTTTATTGTTGCGGGCCAAATTTTAACATCTAGATGGTGTAAAATGTCGGATGTTCTTTTTGATGAATCAGTTTTTCTTAGATATAAATTTAAAAAACTAGTTTGAAAGTTGTTATTGTTATAATCCTTTTGAAAATGTTAACATTATACACAAAATGATTAATGTGAATAATATTGATATTTTCATTTATTTACCTATTTATTGTTTATTAAAACTTTAAAATTTCCATTCAAAAATATGTTTGTTAAAATTCACTTAAATTAAAAAGTTAGTTCAAAAAAGTTAAACTAAAAAATAAAAGTTTTAGTTAAAAGTTACTCTTTTGATAAAAAGTTAGTTAACTGATAGTTTAACCACTTTTTAAAAAGTTAGTTACAACAATAGTTTAACTATTAATTTTTAGTTACTGCCCATCACTGATTACACCCCATCTTGCCTTTGAACTTCTGTCAAAATTTGGGTCATTTTCAATAAATTGGTCCATAATATCTGTTATAGTGGTAAAAATGGTTTTTAGAAATGCTGTTGAAATTTTTTAGAGCATTTTCGAAAAAAAAAAGCTCTATTGTCCCCGTTTTGTCTGTCCGTCCGTGTACACCCTAGATCTCAACAACCATAAGTCCTAGACCCATTATGTGTATATCATTTTGTAGGTCTTGGCCTGCCAAGAAATGACTTTTTTTCATTTTGCGATCTGACCTCTCAGGGCCGTAAAAAGGGCCTAAGTACCGTTTTTTACTATATAAGCTATATTAATAAAGGAGCGCTATATCTCAGCAACTATAAGTCCTAGACCCATGATGTATATATCATTTTGTAGGTCTTGGCCTGCCATGTGTACATCAAAAGTTCATTTTGCGATAGGACCTCTGAGGGCCGGGCTTCAGGGCTTCTAAGGGGCTTATATATTATATATACGCCTTGTACGTTCAATAACCCGTTCATTTGGTGCGAAATACTGCAGCACGTAGTTTCACCAAGATTTATTAAGAAACTCATCAAATGAAATAGTAAGCTTGTGTTCTGAGTTTAATTGAAAGTATCAGAGCTATTCAACAATTGACGGAGTTTTCGGACGATTAAATGACTATAATTTCGAATGTTTTCAATTATGAGTCCTATTTCAGTAACCACAAACCACTTGTAGTTAGATTAAAGAGACAATAATTTTTTTTCAAATATAAAGAAACGTCTTTATAATTTTTTTTTTACAAATATATGCATTACACAATTGAATTTATAAACATTTCCAAAATTTACAAATATTTACTGAAAGCTAACAAAGGTACTGATACATAACACGAAAATGCGCTAACACGTTCTGTGTCCAGAATGGAACAGGCTTAATTGCTTGTTTTTTCTCTTCTACAGAATCACTACTTTCGATATTTTTGTGTTCTTCGTCTGCTAATTCCTTGAGCTCAATAGAAAGACTTGCTGCTGTTTCTTGCACATTTCTTCGATATCTTCCACATTTACCTCATCTAAACCAGTTTGTTTCGCTAATTCCACTATTTCATTTATATCAACAGAGTGTCCAGTGTCACCGATTTTGCTTAGATCTGGCCATATGTTCTTCCACACCCCTTTCAAACATTTTTCTATTACCTCATTCCAAGAAAGGTTTATGTTTTCTACAGCATTAATGATATTATAGTTTTTCCAAAACTCTCTTATTGATTATCTCCTACTAACGCTGTGCATATGCAATTTTAGGGAATCCCATAATTCTAATAAAAGAGCGTTAAACCGATAAAGCGTTAAGTGGGGTCTTACTGTATTAGTATATTAAGGCACACTCTTATGAGTGAGCAAACCAGGTGAGTGTCCCACTGTGTAATCCTCAACTCCATCCCAGTGTTAATTCTAATAAAATGTTATTATATTGTACTTTTACCTACCCCCCCCCCCCCAATGCATAAAAACATCTCTGGGTGTATTTAATAATTAAGGTCCCTTACGGTCCAGATGTTAAAGTATAAAGACAACCCCCTCCTCCTTCTGAGTATCTGCTCATAACTCCAAATTAGTATTTCTTACTTCTTAACATAATTAGTAGCCTATCTCTCACATTTCATAATTAGTATTCTAATAATATCAATGTCATGTTACCAAATTCAGGACTTCCCAGTATAACAAAGATTCTATCCTAAGGGCTGCTGCAAATTAATCTTAAGCCCCAAGAAATCTCCACCAAAATGGGCCTCTCTGATCAAAAACATGCCAAACAGAGGTCGGACGAGGTCCCAGGTGCAAAAAAAAAATAGTGGACCCTTATCAGCAGCAAATCATAGTGATTGATTTGTACAATGAGAGGCACACACAATTTTTTTTTAACATTGCTTCTGTAAAGTTAACATAATATTTACTGTTCAGTCGATTTTTAACTATTTTTGCTGTATGTCCATTACGATCCACAAAAAGTATTTTCAGTTGAATATGTACCATTGTAAGATTGCGCATACACCATAAGGAGCAGTAGCACTGAATACAATGTGCATTGGAGAAATTGACATATCTGGTCTAGTTCAAGATATCTCAGAGTATGCAGAAAATACGTTTATTACTAAATCTGAAGCAGCCAACTTAGTGCCATAATTAACTTCACATTTAAGTGAATGCTGAGCAAGCCAATCACTGCAAAGTACAGACATATCTAAGAGCTTTTCATCTATGATGCTTGGAAGTTTACTAGTGGCCCTTTAGAGTATGCAAAAAGGTGGAATGAGATCATGACGAGGGCTACAGACAATGATAAAAGATAATTCAAACCTATTTTTAGTGAAGAGAGAAAGAAACAGGCCCGTAGCCAAACGGGGGTTGGGGGGAGCTGATAATAAAAACTTAAAAGTTTATATTTGGGCAATCATTCAGGCTATTTTACTTATCTAATTTTCGGGCATAAAGATTGAATCTTACTGAAGTTCACTTTTGGGTATTTTGGGCAGCATTAGCATTTGGGGCTTCAACGTATAATAATATAAGTTCGCAACCAGTGCCGACGAGACGGGGGCAGGGGGCAAAAGTCCAGAGGCCCGGACTGAGCTGGCAAATGAACTTTTTAAAATATTAATATCAGCACAGGGGCCCGTGTCAGCCCTGCCCACGGGCCCGAAATTTCTGTCGGTGGGCCTGTTAAATAAGTTAATTAAAATAACATTGACTTCTGAATTCATTTAATACATATGTATCATAAAATATTAAAGTACAAACTCCGTGATTTTTGAGTGATGTTATTTAATTTGTAAATTTACTTTTCAGCAGAATTGATTTTATTTTAAATTGAATAATTGCGACTGGTCAATTTGTTGTTGATAGACCTGTTTTTTGTTTACAATATTTTATAACAAATTTCACAGAAATAGCTAAGCTATATTCGTGCATCTTTGTCGTTCTTCCCGGTTTGTACGTTAAGCCAACAGTATAACAATATAAATCAGGTATCTATATGTAACAATTCTGTAGCAGAACAAATGGTCAATATATTTATAACAGGAATCAGAAATCGCTCAGCCTCAATAAATTTTTATCATTAAACCTCTTTACTATTTCAATTATTTTTAACAAAATTGCAACATGCCATACATTATTGAAACGTAGTTAAAATTATATATTTCTAATTAATAGCTAAACAATCGGTACTAAAATGCACCATTCCAGATATGGAACTGCAAAAAATTTCTTGGGGAGGGGACTCACTGAGATCCCCTCCCCAAACCCCTCCTCTCCGTTCGCAAGCTTTCTGCGCTTTGCGCCTCCATTTTCGCCCCCCCCCGAACATTTCTTCTACCCCACCAGGGGCGGATTTAGGGGTAGGGGTCGGGGGGGGGCATGCCGCTTTATCGAAAGTTTATGTAAGACATCATTAAATTATCGAAATATTTTTTGTTCTAAGACCAATTTTCAACAATGAAAACAGTTTTGCCCCCCCCCTTCCGGTCAAAGTTGTCTAGATCCGCCCCGATCATTTCTTCGGCACCCCCCCCCCCCCAGAAAAAAATTTCTTCGCCCCCCCCCCCCGAAAATGTCTTCGGCCCCCCCCCCAATCCAATATTCCTGGCTACGGGCATGGGGCCCAATGATATAAAAGTAGATTTGGAGATAGAGTAGGCAATTGGGCTGAGGCAAGCGTAGAGAGTGGACGTGAGATATAACGAAGTCCACTATAGTCTACTATTAGGGGACGGATGGTCGTGCGGTAACGCACTCGACAGTCGACCTGAGGGTTACTGGTTCGGTCTTCTGTGAGGACCAAATTATATTTTCAGGTCTTGGCTTAAGTCCCCCGTTATATCTCCCGTGGTGCCTCCATGGTCATTGCACTATCTGTTATGGTGGGGATGAAAAAAGGGCACTACAAAAACCGTCCCATTAGTGGTTTATAGGATCTAAGAGATTTCATCTCATCCTTATAGGGACATCACACATAGTCTACTATTATTCTTTTCCGCCAGCCATTGTTTATGTCAAATAACAATTATTGTGCAAGTCTTATTAAATGGCAAGTCTTATTAAACAATTTTCTGGAAGGAAACGCGAAAGTGTAGTTCACAGATATTTTTGTTTTGATTCGGTGGACAACAAAAGTATTTGTTTGGTAAAAGTGGGTGACCGAGTTTGCAATTTTCGGGTCGCCGGCAAGAACACAACAAATTTAAAATCGCACATTCAGCATCACCATGCGGAAACATACAGCAGCCGAAGAACCCGGAGCGGCACAAAAGAAAAAAAAAAACTCGCTGAAGGTAAGTTCATAATTTGTATATGAACGTGATCATCCTGTGCTCTTGCCGTGTCTATCTGTCACTACAAGTGTTACAATAATTTAAATCATTTAATTGGGCAATATGCAAAGTGCTATTGGTATTGATGAGACTGTGAATATATGGCTTCTTTACAGCTCTCATAATGTTACATTTGATCATGCTTTAGATTATTTTATAATGTCCGGCCGGGTCGGGTTGGATTTTACGCACAACTATAGAATTACAGTGGGTATTCGGTTAACGAACTTAATCCGTTCCACAATTATGTTCGCTATCCGAATCGTTCGTTAACCGATCATCGATTTACCATATATGATAATGGAAATTCCATTAATTCGTTCTGGAGATCCTAAAACTTAAATTAAAAAAAAAATTATCATGTACAAGAAAAATTTCTTAGTAAGTTTATTTATTACAAATATGATACATACACATAGTCTTGCTTATTAATCAGTCCTTTTCTTTTCTTTGGGCGTTAAAGAACATGTCCAATGTCGATTGTTTTTCTGTCTCCTTCAGGACATTCAGGAAATGATTGATAACAATGTCGTTGTAGAGATCAGCAACCCTATTGACATCAGCTTGTTTAATGCCAGATCTCCTTTTAAATTTTGTAAACCAGCCAGTGGTAGCCTTGAATTCTAGATTTTCGGAGGACGAGCCTGGAGTTTGTTCTTTCAATTTCTCAAAAATTTCTCAAAACTTTAAATTGTTGAGAGAAATTCTGTTATTTTTCGTTTTTGGTGAACTTTCATCATTTTGGTAAAATTAACGCATTTAGGTGTTGCGTTAAAAATTTTAATCGCAAAATTATTTTGACGCGTTAATCGCAAATAAACGCAGTTTAATCAGCAGCCCTAGTTTTTAATCTCTTGCTTGGTTTTTATGGTGAGCACAGTTCTTGACACTCCACTCTTTTCAGGTCCCATAATATTTTCAAATTTTCAGGGGTTTTTTATAAGGCGTTTACAGAAACACATACGAAAACCACAAGGACAGAAACCAACTACACATGTATGGTACGCTATTGACGATGTGTCGTCGCACACTACCCTACGCGTCGTATGGTGCTGCCTCACTGCTATGTAGTATGAATGATGACGTGTCAGCGCACGCGCACATCCACTTTCAGGACAAATTGAGGACTGATGTCGGGTGTTTCGAGAGCCGAGACGTTTTCGTTAGAATAAGGTTTTGTTCGTTATCCGAATTTTGTTCGTTGTCCGAACACAAAAATCTATCCTGAAAGTGTTCGTTGTCCGATTTGTTCGCTGTCCGAACAGTTCGTTAACCGAATACCCACTGTATATATTTTTACAGCTGAGTTTCATTATATATTTATATGCCGTTATATTTGACAGATACACATGAAAGCTCAGGCTGTACAGTGCAACAAACACTACAAAACTGCATTAGTCGTAGTGTCACCTACTGGTCTTTGGACTCGATACAGCACAAGGAGCGTCTGGCTGCCCTGGTACAGTATTCATAGACACATGTGATCCAGTAACTTGTGTGGACAATCCGTCATTCCGCGCAATGATGACAAAGATGGATCCAAAGTTTAAAATGCCTGGTAAATTTTATGCTGCTACTTAACTAAATAATACGAAAATACATTATTTACCTATGACTGAGGATTTGGCTACAGTTGAGTAAAGTCGTAAATATTTCGTAGTATTTAGTAGAATGTTTAAACATTTTTTGGTAAGTGTGATTACTTTGTACAGGTTCTGCCAAACTGAATCAGATATTGTATGAGAGAAGTGAATTTGCGAAGTCTGTTATCAAGTCACATGTTGCAGCTGCTCGCAGGGTCACAATCTGTGTTGATGGATGGTCTAAGAAGAATCTTGCTAGCTCTTTTCTTGGTCTTTCTGCTTGCTTTTTTGATGTCCTGTCTAAACATTGCAAGGCACAGCACATTGTTCTTAACATTGCTCAGCTCCCTCATTCTCATACTGGTTCTTCCATAGCTGAATGCATCGAATCTTGTTTGTCTGAATGGGAAATCGGCTCCGATCAGGTTATGATGGTTGTTTCAGATAATGACTCCAATATGATTAAAGCTATCAAGCTTATGGCTGAAACTGCAGTTAAAAATACAACCACAGATGATTATGACAAGCAATTGTCAGATGATAATGAAGATTCAGATGGTGAGATGGAACAAGAAGGAAATGAGGAGGAGTCGTTCGAACCACCAGAGACAGTTTTGTACAGAAGAATGGAGTGCATGGCTCATTCATTACAGCTGGTCATAAAAAGAGCGTATAAACATTATGATGGTCTTCTAACGAAGGCTAGACATTTAGTTTCGAAAATCAGGAAGTCGGTAAAGGCTATGGAAGGACTGCTCCAAAAGTGTGGGAAAACAGTCTTTGGTGATAATGCAACACGATTAAACAGTACGTTCAATATGATCAAGCGACTGCTGGAATTGAGAAAAGAAGTGATCGCATCACTTACAGAGATGAGAGTCGATTCACTGCAGGTTATGGAATGGGAGAGGCTTCACGAACTGTGCCTTATGTTGGAGCCATTTGCTAATCAGACAAACATATTGCAGACAGACTCCAAATCTCTTTCTTAGGCAGTGCCTGCATTGTTTGACTTACAATGCCATTTGCAATCATTTACTCAAAATCGAACCATTGCTAAAGCTATGCTCAGTGACTTCACAGAACGCTTCTGTTGCTTTCTCTGCCCTGGTACACCAGACTTTAATCCACAGCCTGCGGCTTGTTGTCTGCTTGACCCGACTGTTGCACCAGTTCTGTTCACAGAAGATTTGTCATCACTGTTTCTAGCAGCAAAGAAATTCATTATAGACGAGGTTAGTTCAGTATTATCTGTTTATCAATGTTGTTTGAAATTCCTTTAATATGTGACATATGCGCTCGTTTGGTTGATCCTGTTTTCCAGTAACTCCAGTTGGTAGATATGAGATATGTTCTTTGTCTCATAAAATTATGAACTCTCCTAGAGTGATTTTGAAATGATATGTTTACAAAATATATTCAAAAATGGAAAATTCCAAAATAGTGGTAATATATTCTATAAACAATTCAAATCTTAAGTTGATTGGTTCATTGCCAGAATCTTTCATGCAATAAAGTAAGATACATTTTGCTTGTGTCAGTGTTCTAGATCTCATGATGGTCCGAGCAGTCAGGAGTTATCTGCAGTCTCTGATGTACAACTGGCACCAGGTTTACAGCAATCCAGATTTGCAGCAGCACGACTACACCAGGCTATTGTCTCTTCAGAGACTGTAGACAACAACGCTGATTTTAAAAAAAAACAACTCACAGGCTATATCGATGAGATAAAGAGTCTCAATGGCAGTTGTACCAGTGACCCTATGGAATTCTGGAACGATCATCGTAAACAGTATAGCACTTTTATTGGTCTTGCCGAAGATTTACTGTCGGCGCCATCGTCCCAAGCCTTCGTAGAACGTGTATTTTCTGTCTGTGGACTGTTTACTGCTGGAAGACGCAATAGAATGAGTAAATCGCTCGAAATGTGTTCAGTCTTAAAACTGAACTTAAAGTTCTTGAAGGAGAATGGATTTTGAATGACAGTAATAATAATAAAACAGTCAATTTTATTGAGTTTTCGAAATAACATTGTGACTTTTCATGTGAACAGTACTTGTATAATGTATCGCTCATAAGTGGTAAAACTGAAACTGAAATGATAGTTAGCAAAAAATAAACTGAAACTGAAATAATTGCTATGAAAACTTATAAAAACTGAAATATTTGCACTGTGAAAAACTGTAATAATATAAAAATAAAAATGATTGAAGCCAAAACTTATACAAACTAAAACTAAAATGAATTTCAAAACTAAAATATCACTGCACTATATAAAGAACAGGCAATTCTATATATATATTTCACATCTTCAAGACGCCGGAAATACGTCACAGCAAGCAAGACACAATCAACCGCGTTCGACAACTCGCATTGTTTACCATCCTGAAAGACTATTTATAGATTTGTGGAATTCCCAGAACCGTCACAGCAAGAACGTTGTTTTTTTTTTTTATAAAACCAGATATACGAAAAGAATCGTATGCTGTGTTACGCAAGTCTAAAAAAAAAAATAAAAAGCAGAGACTGCCATGACTTGAATGGAAAAAAATGTTACATCAAATAACACTATAGTGTGATGGGGTAAGGAGGTGGATTGAGGCAGACACAAAGCGAACCAAAAAAATTAAAACACCCACCACCGAAATATGTTTGTTAGAAACTGAATGAAAAAGATTACAATTTAAAAAATCCTGATCTTACAAAAAAAAGGCATTAATATATAAAACCAATAAAGAGAATTCTGTCTGGCAGCTTATCGAGAATCAAGGCACACAAAGAATTAACTAAAAATCTGTAAATAACAAAATAAAAAAAAACGAGTTGATGGAAGGTACCAGATAGTGACTATAAAGTCTGCACATGATAGGTCAAAGTTCAACTTTGCATACCATGTGTGTCAGCCTGTTATTTTGTTTGATTGCTTATTTTAAAAAAATAATTACAGTAATTATATTGATTGATAAGGCGGCGTATGCTACGTCGCGGGACGTCTAGTAGATGAATAAAGTGACCTTAAATCCTAATTAAACCTGAAATGTTGTATAGTAGGGATTTAGCACTTTTTAGAATGCTGGGGGATGGGGTGCACAAAGGGTGCCACAGTAGCTAGCTATGACCCTGCTTGGGCTCCAGACAAACTCCACCAAAGGAGGAGATTATGATCACCCTAGATTAGTCAGATTATCGTACCTTAATGTTTAAGCCAAAACTTAGGACATGTGGTGCCGCTAACATGAGTTCGGGCTGCACCCATGGGCGTCGCTTGGACTTTTTCCAGGGGGGGGGGCACACAAACACGTTTTTTTTTATTTTAACTGACAATGCCATACAGGTTTATTTCTAAATTAAATCCAAGTCAAGTATAGCATTAATTATGTATATTGACATAAATAAATGTATTGAAAAAAATTCAAACATTTTGACTACAAGCACAAGCATGTTCCGATTTTAATTTTTCTTTGTTTATTTTGGCCTCTGTAGCTTGATTTGTCCTTCGAAAATATTTTTGGCTTTCAGGTTTTTTTTTTAATCTGGCAACTCTTGTTAGTTTATAATCGTCTGCCACTGAATGAATATTTAAATTTAGCATAAATTAATATAAAAAGATGGATATCAGAAAAAAATTATACAGGCTCAAAAAAAAAAAAAAAACGAAAAGTAGAGCAATCGCGGGATTCCGAAAAACCGTTATTATAAGATTTTATGGCGTCTGCAGCATTTGAATTATCATGCGCATTGAATAAGTTCAACAGCCAGACACAACTGAAGCAACTATTTCTAATTTTTCGGGGGGGGGGGGGTAAGAAAAAAAATTATTAAAAAAATTCTATTTAATATTTCCAAAAAAAAAATTGGACGTTTGTTTGAAACACACTCATTAACATTTGTGCAAAGTTATTTTATGATGTCTACAATTGTTTTTAAAAATTGGTTTTTTTGAAAATTATTGAAAATATGTCTTAAAATTAACCTTTTTTTTACCCTAAAAAAGTCACATAATAAATTTTTTTATATTTTTTAATATATTTTTTTATTTCTTTGTTCATTAATTGGTATGTTGTATGCATGTGCCAAAAATGGCTAGTGTAGCTTAAAAAATATATGTGAATGCTGTACGAAACACAATATGAAAAATTAAGTCAATTATAGTGCTTTTCTGAAAAATTAATCAGCGAAGAAAACTAATTCCAAATGTTCCTTTGCTATGTGAAACTAGATGGACACATAAATATAAAAGCTTGCGGATTTTCGCTAAAAATGTGACAGAAATTGTTAAAATACTGGAAAATTTAGAATAATCTGGAAAAAGTAAGCAAGTTGCACATTAGTTACTTTGTGCTGTAAGAGGTTAGGTCGGGGTACATGTGTTGTTTGTTTAGTTATACAAAAATATTCATCAAAGTTAGAAGCTGTGACCCCAAAATTGCAGTCATTGCACTTAGATTTACTAGCAGTACAAAAATACATTGAAGAATTGTTGACTGCATTGAGTGTTGATCGACAGAATTGTGATGAGAGGTATAAGGAAATTTTTAGTTACAAAAGGTGTTATAGGTGTCATTGGTGTCGACATTCAACCTGCACGAAAAGCTGACAGACAGATGAACAGGGAAAATGAAAACGTTGATTTGCCTGAGGATTTTTTTAGAATAACTGTTTTTACACCCTACCTTGATTGTATGCATGGACGAGGCGTGACTTTTGCAAGGGTGTTACCGGTCATTATTGCTATAAAACTTTCTTTTACATACAATACTTCTACCTATAACCTAAAAATTACATGTTAAATTACCTCTACTATGATGACTACTTATAGTTTCGCTCCATTCGTCGATTCTCGTATGAATAACTCTATCACTTTGTCATCAACAGTATTTTTTTCCTTTATCTTTAAGAAAAGTAAATTTTTCATTTACATCAATGACATCCGGTTACTCTGTTCTGATATTGGTTATTTTGCTATTACTTATATGTCTTAGGTCATAAAACGACCTGTCGACTAAAGAACTTTCGCAAGAACTGCTAAAAATGTAATTACATAGTTTGTAATTACATGTTTGAAATCAGTTTTTCTGGATTTATAATTTCCTTTTGTATAAGATATTCAATTAAAAGCTTTTGATTTTAATGCAGCAACATGTTTTTATGTGTTGACTATATAGGTGGATCTTGATTGTCAAACGTGTACTACTTTGATATAATTAGACGCTGAAATCTTTCAGCTGTTCTGTAGTTTACTGGTGTAATTGGGCTAGAAAAATAAGCCAAAATCTTTATGTATTATGCGTTTTTAAGTGCAACAGCAAAATTGAAAATAAAAAAAAATCACCACGTAAAAGCTACAAGAGTTAATTAAACAAAATTACTATAGAGATTTTTTTCTTGCTTTTTTTTCAAAAATTAAATGAAAAAGCGTGAGAAAAACGTAAAGGGGGGGGGTATTAAACCTGAAGATTTAAAATACGGTACAAAGAAAAAAATATTTGCAATCTCACTACATCTAGAATATTTTATTTACAACATTCGAATTCTCCCAATGTGTTTAAAGAATACAGAAGTGTACAATAATACAATAAAACATTTTATCACAATGATGAGAGCTCTAACAATTTAAAAAAAATATCTTTCAGGAGCAGAGGCAGCAAGCTATTAAAAAGAGTAACTCCCTGTGATATTCTGTGAGATTGGGATGAAATCTTGAGCCCTTCCCTATTTCCTTGCCCCCCCCTCATGTTGCGTCATCGACTCAGGGGGAGATAACAAAGGGGATAGTCCAAGACTTTGGTCGTCCCAGGTGTTCGCACTGTGGCCAACTAATTAATTAATCCCACTTAACAAATTAGCTGGCGCCAATTGGGAAGATCAAAGGAAGACAGGGGAGGGAATTGGTACCCTCATCATATTCAAGCGGGAGAGGGGTGGGCACTCTGAATTAGTTGGAGTGAGACAATCGGACAGAGAACGAAGAGGCCGTCAGCTCGACTCGAGTCTGGACTAGTAAATAGACTGAGCTGATGGGACTTTGATTATTTTCATCCAGCTCAGTTCTGAGTTCTTTTTAGAACTACCAGTCGCAGGTAAGAGATTAAACCTATGTGGTCCTTTTGGATTTAATGTTTTATTGATATAGTTGCCGAGAACGCTACTTGCCCTTTTAAGGGCCCCATGTAAATGTTTGCTTTTATGTAAATAAACATTACTCAGTCTACTCGTTGTAGTTGTACGTGTTTTGGTTATCATTTTTGTTGTGTTGTGTGCGTCCTGTGGAACCACGTGGCTGGGTAAAATACAAATACTGGCCAAAACTTAGTAGGTGATCATGCTCGTAGACAACGACCACATGGATCTCGCAAGGGGCCCGTGACACTCCCATTGTATTATCGCTAAAATAACACGACGACTCGCGGAAAGGACAGGTATGAGGAGGAGTGTGCACTAGAAGCACTAAATTTTGAAGAATACAGTAGGATGCATATACTCAATGTAGAATTTTTAATATATATATAAAACAGTGTCAAACTACTAGTAAAATTACCAGATAACTTCAAACCTGCACATCTTTAGTGTCATTAAAGATAGAAGGCTCAAATTTTTACTACTTATTTGTGATTTTGTGTAGATGATAATGCATGTGATATATATTTTATTTATTTTAGATTACTATTAGGGTAATTCAAAATTATTATTTTTTTTGCAATTTAAAATTGCATTGTTGTTATTTTTTTTTTCCTTTTATATTCCTATACTTTCATGCCAAATTTAATTGAAATTGAATTACATTTAGAGGTCGCTCATCGAAACTGAAGTTTATAGTATCTTCTTTAATGACATGAATTCTTATAATATAAATATTAAACAAACCATTATCTTAAAATCAACATTAAACATAAATTACAGCGAATTAGACATGTTAAGATATTAAATAACATAAAATATAATGATATGCAACAGTTAGGGGAGAGTTGCCCTGAATGGAACAGTGCCTTGAATGGAACACTGAATTATCGGCGCATAAATACATTATTGTCGATTTGTTCAACGTTAGTAGTGCGGTTCGTACCGGATATTATCAAGTGAGCGAGTTACAGTTGTTCAGTGGCGTAGCTAGAGTAAACGTACCCCGGGGTGGTCCGTTCAAATGTCACCCAAGTGACCCCACACGACCCTGAATGGTTAGGTGTAGCTAAATTTTCATAAATACTCTACCTCTAGGCAGGGCCGCTTTATCAACTAAGCACAGTAGGCCTAGGGCCTACGGACTTTTCAAGGGCCTACGAAAGCTAGAACATAAAGTGAAAATAAGTTCAGAATGCCAGTAAAATTTAATAATGTTTGTATTAAAATAACTATATATAACTGTGTAAGATTAGCACCTGAGCAAGTCAAGCTGCAGTGCTGTAGATCTGTAAATTACAGTATGTTAACTTTTCGGCTTTTTGCCTTTGCAACGTCACATATGACGTCCTCAAAGCTTATTTAGATTTCAAATCGCAAAGAAGTGCGGGTGCATTCTTGAAAAAAAATTAAAAATGAAGTTGGGGAGGGCCTACGACTTTGAAAGTGCCTTGGGGCAACGATGACCTTAAAACGGCCCTGCCTCTAGGCTCTACTTTACTCTACTGACCGGCAGAGGCGTATTTACCAAAACTGTGGCCCTAGGCGCATGACCAATTTGGGGCCCCCTCGCCTATTAGACATTTAAAAATGATCAGAATACAACAATAGTCAGAACACTCATGTATTATTTAACATGCATACTACATAGTTATGCATACTAGGTAGAACTTACAATTGTCAGTTTATTACAGTTATATAACTTTTTTCCTGCTCTTCAATTTCGCTAACGTGTCAACGTGCGCATTGAAATCGTATTCTAATGTCTCCTTTGATTCAATGCATAAAATAGATAAATCTCCCAGCCAACATTGGCTGATGGAATTCCGCAAGTAATTCTTGATCCTTTTCAACAAGAAAATGGCCGTTCTCCAGTTGCGTTTGATATAGGAATGGTAAGAAAGATTCTTAGATGGGTTTCCACATTGGGAAATGTACATTGTAGTCCACCCACTGCTATAAGCTGGTACATCTCTACAGCAGATTTAGCGCCTTCTTCTTTAGCGAAATGCAAAACCTGTTTGATTTCATCGGCAGTGGTCTTTGTATTCTTCGATCAAGGCCGAGATCTTTGTGTTCAAGTCATCTACCTTGTCTTTGAAAAATAGACTGAACAAATCATGTATACCTTTGTATGCTTCGATTCTGTGATCAAGTTCCGTGATCAATTTATTACAAATGGCGTTTACTGTGTTAACAATAAATTATCACGACCAGTTAAAATAACTTCCGGTTCATTGCTTTCATCAGAAAACGGTTTTTGCTTCTTCTTGCGGCTCAGTTCATCTTGATATTTACAGTCTTTGAGATCCTCGTTCATAAGCAATGCTGCTCGCTCTTCAATACGAGTGAAATCGTTTCGGACTTCGTTGTTAATAAATAGCTTCAGTGATTCTATAAGATTTACACCAGCATCAAGATATAAATTTGAATTTTGCAGGGATTTGCTGGTTGCATTCATCCGCTGTAAAATTGTATCCCAAAGAACAGTCATCAATGCAGTTTCAAAAAGATCCATTTTATTAGCAAGAGCGTTAGCCTCATTTCTTACAGCTGCCTTCTGATCACGATCTTCGGCTGGTTGAAGAAGAGCTTCCTGAATACCAATGTAGTTCTGATACAATGCAAACACTGCATCCACTCTAGCTGACCATCTTGTGTCCGAAACTTTCTTTATGGTGCATCCATTTTTGACTAGATGACTTTTAAGGATGTTCCATCTGTGTGTGGATGCTGAGAACCAAACATAAACATGTTGAATAAAGTCAAAGTATGATACTGCTGAAAGCGACGATTCTGCACCCGCATTACCAACTAGATTCAAGCTATGGCAGGGAATGTAAACTGCATTGGGACTGTGTGCCTTGATTCGAGCCTGCAAGCCCGAGTATCTGCCAGACATGTTAGAAGCATTGTCGTAGCTCTGTCCCCTGCATTTTGTGATATCTAATCCCCAGTTCTTCAAAACTTCTAGTATCACTTGCTCCAGATTTAGAGCGTTAAGAGCATAGATGTCAACAAAAGTTAAAAATCGTTCTTTAATTTCACCATCAATGAGAACATATCTAAGTATCACAGTAAGCTGGGCCACGTGGCTAACATCAGGTGTTGAATCAACAATTAAAGAGAAATATATCGATTTCTTTACTTCTGATATAAACTGATCTCTGACAGCATTGCCCATTATTTTAATAAATTCGTCACAAGTAGCATGTGACAAATAACTGACAAATAACTGTTACCGTACCGTGCAATATGGTTTGCTAAGAAAGGGTCAAATTTTGACAAGTAATTCAAGCAACTGGTAAAATTACCGTCATTGTTGGCATGACCACGAAAGGCCAAGCCTGCAGAGGAAAGAAACTGTACAGTTACTACAATCCTTCGTAGAACTTCTCTCCAGTATTACCTTTCATCATCTAACTCTTTGGCCATCCGTTCTTCAATACGCCCTTTTGCGTTCAAGCGTTTAGCGAAAATGCACATTGCTTGAACGTGGCCATACGAATTCTCATGTTCAGAAATTTTGGCGGCAATATTTTTCCAATCAGAACACCCGTTTGTTGAAAAATTGACTAGCTTTATTTGGAAACAGTTTGCATACACGCTTCCACTAGTTTCACTGAACACTAACCATTCACGTCTTTCTTTTTGGCCATTCGCCTTGGTTAAGTAAAAGTTATGTTCAGACAAATGAGGAAAATATTTTCTGCCACGATCAGTCATCAACATGCCAGCGCGTGAAAGGTCAACAACATTTTTTGGTTCGAAATCCAAAACATAATTACTCATAGACATAGTTTTAATGAAACGATTGTGTCGCAATCAGCTACAACAGTAAAGGAAAAATGATCAATGATCATTCATCCACACAAAGCGTAGTGGGTAGCAAGAACAAAATTATCAAAATAGTGTAATAAAGTGGCAATTAACAATTAGTTATTGCAATTTGCAAAAAAATAAAATTTGAATTAGAATTTTTAATTAAAATCTGTGACGTAAGGTGCGCCAACTACTGGTACGTACCGTACGTTACTTGTCACTTCGAACACTAGCGCCAACTTTATTAATACGTCACAGCAAGCAAGACACAGTCAACCCACGTCCGACAACTCGCATTGTTTACCAGTCTGAAAGACTACTTATTTATTTGTGGAATTCCCAAAACCCTCACAGCAAGCGGGTTTTTTTTTTATTTCTTTTATAAAACCAGGTTTTTGGGGCCCCTAAATTATCCGGGGCCCTAGGCGCGCGCCTAGTGCGCCTAGGCCTAAATTCGCCACTGCTGACCGGTACGTTACTGCTTACATGTACGATCCAAGACAAAATCTGAATCCAATAACACAAAACAAATAGTTCAAATCCAAAGATTTTTAAAATGCAACTGATCTCTTTGAGAACATCTAAATGCAAAACATGACAATGCACAGCCCAAAAGAATGTCCTTCAAAACTATTGACCTAGAAGGAATGCCTTCTTGTTTTCATTGTGGCAAAACAGGCTAATGACATCGTCAAAATCTATTTGTCTTGTAAGCTCGCGTTCAATAGACAGAACAGCCATATCCGACAATCTCACAATCTCGACTGGCTCATGGTTGACCTGAGGTAATGTTTTATAAGTTTCATTTTCGAGAAACTTCTTTCACACAATGCCACAGAAACAAATATTGTCATAAAGAATCTTAGAGTCAGCGTAAGATATGGCAATGATTTAAAAAAGTCCCACTTAATGATAAACCGTAGGAGTTGCAGTACAATCCAGTTCTTGGCTTCCTCCAAGTTTATTTTGGCTGCTTGTACGTGTTGCCTTAAACGTGGAATTTCCAAAGGTCTTTTTCAGCTCATCATACACGGCTGTGAGCTTGTTAACAGATAACTGTATTTCTACGTCATTGACACAAATAATATGGTCTGGCTAAACGGCAGAAAAATTCAGCAAAATGTCATTCACTGCCTTTCCTCTCGTATCTAACGCCATATGAGAACGGTCCAGACACTCTAACATTTAGTGTTGTTTTAGTCCCAGGTCATATTTTAGTTTCAGTTTTTATTTCGTTTTGTCTGTAATAGTTTCAGTTTTCGTCTAGTTTTAGTCTTGCTACTAATTTTAGTTTTAGTTTTAGTTCTCGTTGACGAAAAGTCAACATTTTCGTCAACGAAGGTTTTAGTTTTCGTCAACGAAAACAACACTACTAACATTGCTCTTTTGGTCTCCTGCTGCAAGACAATCCAGCATCTTTTGCCTACTTTCCTGGTAATCTTCTCTTTCTTATGATTCTCATCTCTGTAGGAATATCAAGTTCTTCACATTTCGCAAGTGCCTGCTGGACGGCATTGTCAACAACCTTCGTACGATGTTCTTCCACAATGACCTTGAGAGCCCTTATTTTGGTTGTAACCACAGTACTATATGGTGTTTTCTTGTACCTCTGTGCTAAGTTGACTTCTTGTAAAAAATCACCTCAGAAAAACAAGAACGAAATGAAAGAAAAGTCGCATATACGCTGGCAACATATTGTTCGCCGCGCCTCTTGTCTCGACGCTTTCTTCGACATCACACAGAGCTTTAATGGCTTCCACAAACTGGTTAAACTTCTGCATCACTTGCTTCACTGCAACAGCATGTGCACTCCAGCGAGTTGTGGACAGTCTCTTCACTGTTAGACATGTTTATCCAGCGAGTTGTGGACAGACTCTTCACTGTTAAACCTATGTATTTCTCTAGTACAGCCCAACGATCGGTCGACAGAGCAAAAAAAATGTTACAGCGCCTCAAGACTTCCAAAAAAAACGTTACACAAGACGGATGTTTGCTACAAAGGTTCAAAGAATGATTCGAACAAGGTAAAAAAAATGCCTTCGGATTAGTGTCTTTGATCTTTTGTTGCACACCACCGTGGATTCCAGCCCTGCTTGCTGCATTATCGTACCCTTGACCGCGACATAACTGAATATCCAGTTCTTTGTTTTCTAGTTTCTCGAGGATATCGCCAGTCAATGCAGTAACTGTTTTACCTTTCAGATGAAACAATCCAAGGAATGACTTCAACTGTACCACCGCTGATGTGTACATATCTAATTACGGTTGACATGTGATCTGTATGCGAAACGTCCGGTCACATTTCCTGTGTTGGTTGGGTTTTTATAACAATTCTATTTTCAGACTATTTTCGCACCTTAGCCTAGCTGAAAAATTGTGTTGAAGGTGACATAGTGTCACCCCTCAAATGCTGTCACCCGGGGCGGTCCGCCCCCTCGCCCCCCATCCTAGCTACGCCACTGCAGTTGTTATTTTGTAATTTTGTTTAGAGATATCGAAGGAAACAGGTTTCGGCGAATGTTCATCTATCTTTGGAGAACCAAAGTAGCGAGTGCAAAGGTAGGAATCTTTAATAAATAAACAAACTATATTTGCGTTACACAATGCTTGTTGATACTTCTTGTCAGTCTGTGAGCGATAATAGGAGTTTGTTGATCAGTGTCTGAACTATACGATGGCAAACAAAAGTAGGTCATAGTTGCCCTGATTGGAACAAAATGTGCCATATGTTCCAATAAGGGAAACTAATTAAAATATGAGTGTTCGTAACCTAGACTATATTAAATATCTAGAGTAATATAATCTCCGGATCATTCTCTGTAAAAAGTAAAATACTATGCTATTTTTATTTCTCAGATGAAACGTGTCTGCGGCAAATGGAGTCCAGAAAATTTGGATCGGGCTGTTTCTGCGGTGCAGCGGAGTGACATGGGCCTTAACAAGGCAGCAGAAACTTATGGCCTCCCAAAGTCGACACTGTCGCGTCATGTGACAAGGAAAAATAAATTTGCCAATGGCAATGTTAAACAACATGGACATGAATGTGTTTTTACAGAAGGACATGAGAGAGAATTAGTAAATCATTGTCTTTCTCTTGAAGCAATGTATTTTGGTTTACGCATTGATGATCTAAGAAGTCTGGCCTTTGATCTGGCAGAGGCTAATGCTCTGCAACACTGTTTTAACAAAGAAGAAAAACTGGCAGGGAAAAAATGGTACTATGAGTTCATGAAAAAGCATCCTGAGCTGACATTGCGAGAGCCAGAAGGAACATCAATGGCCCGAGCTCAAGGCTTTAACAGAGAACGAGTGTACTCATTCTTTAAGTTGCTAGAGCGTGTTTATGATGAAGAAAAGTTAACATCGGACTGACTGTTTAACATGGATGAAATCAGATTGTCCACCGTCCAAGATGGACAATCAAAAGTACTTCCACAGAGAGGCAAACGACGGTTTGGGGCTATGACTAGTAATGAACTGGGTGAGTCAGTTACTTGTGTTGTTTGCATTTCAGCGACTGAATGGTATTGACCACCTATGCTAATATACAAACGGAAACGCATGAAATTTGAGATGACACATGGAGCACCTGCAGGAACTGTATTCAGCACTCAAGAGAAGGGGTGGATGAGCGATAAAGGGTTTGTGGAATGACTAAAGCATTTCATCCACAGTCAAGCCAACAAAAGACTCAAAAGTTGTGCTAATTCTTGATGGTCATGCCAAAAATCTTGCTTCTGGAGTACGTATGGTGTCACTTCCATCTCACACCACTCATCGTCTTCAGCCACTTGTATCTTTTTTTGGACCATTAGCAAGATACTATGATGATGCAATGAGGAAGTGGATACGAGGACATGTCGGTCAGGCAGCAGCAACATGGTAAGTCGCAGAACTGTTTGGAGAATCCTATAGTAGAGCAGCTACAGTTGGCACAGCAATCAGTGGATTTAAGGCCGCTGGACTGTGGCCACTGGATTAAAACGTATTTTCTGATGCAGATTTTTTAGCTGCAGCTTTTACTGATGTCAGCAGTCCACATTCATCTGTGAAGATTGTTCCACAATCAGAGATAGGCCTACATGTAGAGCTTCCAGTAGCAAGCCCTGTTACAAATCATTTTGTAAGCATGCCCTTTTCCAGTACAACAGTGACTGAGACAGTGACACCTGCCATTTCTAGTGAACCCCTTGTAAGAGATATTTTAATTCATTTTATAGTGTATTTAGCCTATATTTATTGACATAAATAGCCTATATGCTTATTATTTGCAGTTACTAACATCGTACAAGCTGAAATTCATCATCAGCAAGATGCAGCAATCAGTGTTCCTGGGACACCTACCCAGGGAACGGATGACATTGAGTCAAAACAATTGAGAATGTCTGAAGCTACTCCATTGATATCTTCATTATCAAAAGGTGTTCGTGTTAAAGACATTTCGCCATTGCCTATCATTGATTTGAAGAAAAAAAGCTAGTAAACGAAAGTCTCGAGTTTCACATGCTGCAGATCTAACAAGCTCGCCATACAAGAAATCACTCGCATCAACACCTGCTAATAAGAAAAAGATAGCATCCCGTCTGATAGAGCCATTGAAAAAGTCAAAACCATCTGAACAAGAGGCAACATGCAGTAAGACAACACTGATGCAACCTGTTCCTGTTCTTCAGCAAGGCAGTTGGGTTCTGGTAAAATACACTTACCCATCGAAAAAGATAAAATGTCACGTTGGTTACATCACTACAAAAAAGCAAGACAGGACATGGGAAGTACATTTTCTAAGTAAACATCAAAGAACATTCATCGACTCCTTGCCAGAACATCAAACCACTGATGTTGAAGTTGATATAGTCACTCTCTTACCAGACCCAACAGTTCATCGTGGTCTACATAAGTTTAACTTTGATTTTAGTGGTTTCTTTGTAGAGTAGAGTTGATTTTGGCAGTTACTGTAGAGACTGCTCGTTAGTAATCTCAGTTGTTTTTTAATGATATACTAAGTTAAGAATGTGTTAATTTTTGTTTTTGTTTATCTATATGAGAATAATCACCGTAAAAGATTGCAGTTAAAAGTAATGCTATCATAAAGTTACAAATAACAATTAAAATGGCTTATAATTGCTAAGTATTTAAAACAAGTTTTATTTTATAGCTTCTGACTAACTGTTCCAATTAGGGCTACCATGATTTGGGATGTTCCAATTAAGGACACTAGCTGTTCCATTCAAGGCAACCAGTTATCTTGAATGGAATTTTCAGTGGACACCTATTTTCACTTATATCACAGGTTGACCACTACTTAATGACAGATGTTTGGTGTGGATTCTTGTATTAATGGTATAGGTTCCTTTTGGCACCTTTAAGATTGAAAAACTCTTAATAAAAATATGAATTAGCAGCACTTTTGCTTAAGTGTTCCATTTGGGGCAACTCTCCCCTACTTCTTGTTCATTCATGTATACATTGCATTATAAACAATACAAGTTACTAATGATCATCACTTCAACGCTTCTTATATAATCTCAGTGTACTTTTCTTCAAATTTGGCACTTACTATGATCTTCTACAACTTGCAGCAATCTCTGAATTTCATATACTGTTTTAGTGATTGACTTATTAAATGATGACATCAGTGCAACTGACCGCTCGGCTGCATCATTGTCGACCTTAAAGGCATCAACAATACACTTAGCTTCAGCAAATGACGGCAATTGATCCCAGGATACTGGATCAACTTCATCGAAGCTGGTATCAATACCGACTGAACGCATTGCAGATAGTGCAATCCTTCGCTTTAAACACTCGATCCGTCCAATCATCGCCAGTCTTCCGCATCGTTTCAGCAATACTGCGGTTTTCATCTGCAGAAACTTTTTCAGCAAACAACGCAAGAAAAAGCACCTCTGGACTACTGTACCAAAGATGGTTGTTTTCAAATTTCCTTAGCGCAGCATCAGATCGTTTTGTATATGACAGAATTTCGTGAAATCTGCTTGAATAACAATAGTTCGTTAAACGGAGAATCACGACTCACAGGACATAAGATCCAATCTTTGACGTAAATGTGAGTAGCAAACAAGCAGAATTCTTACAAAATCTTTACCTCGGAAGGTTGAGCTAGAACTGATTTCTAAACAAGTAGATCTTGAAGCAGTATATCACTTTCGCCATCTAGCGAGCCATATGGTAAGCGCCTAGCGCATGAAAGTGGTACGGTTGCATGCTTACACTGACGCCAGATATCAGTAAGCAGGTTTTGATCACACCTCTGTAAACTTCACGTGGAATATAACTTGAGGTACTTGACAGACTGTCTTCGGGAATGACACTACACCGTGTTTGTGTTCCACCATAAATAGATCATCTAGTCTCGAATCCTCTAGCGGACTATACAGCTGCTGATCAACCTTAGGCCAAAATCGTTTAAAACGTTTGAACAGTGGAATGTTAGGGCTGTTTGTGGAGCCATAGAGAAAAAAACAAATCCAATGATCAGTTCATGCACATGATGTCGGCAGGCAAAATGGAACAGCTCCTCTTGCAACAATTTGCATGTCCCCTTTGTAACACCAGTGTTGACAGACGTTGTGTCAAAACACATCACCAATAATCTCATCAGATACCTCCCATAGTCTTAACAGCTGTATTGTTGCATTGGCTTGTGCCTTACCAGTTTCGGTTGGTATTTTAGCTAAACCTAAAATCTTCTCAACTTCTTTCCCAGTTACAACTACAACTAATCTGTCTACGTGTAACTGCAGCTCTGGATAATCTGTAGTTTCCTCCATTATCTTTCCGTCCCAGTGAATGACCAATTGGCATTTACTTCTAAATTGAAATTCTGATTTCAAATTTCTTGTCTGGCATAGAACCCTCAGACAGCAGCTTCTTGTAGTAAACAGGAATCTCAATATCAAAATCGTCGTCATCTTTGCCTTCATCCTCACTTTCGCTGTTGCTTGTAGACCAAGTAGTAACAGTTGCCTTCTGATGTCTCCTTTCGTCTTCGACTGCTTTTCTTTTTGAAGATCGTTAACAGTTACCTTAATGCTTACGGATATTGTCTTCTTCAGTACCTTGTGATTATAGAAACCATCTTCATATCATGACCAATGTTCCCTTTAAGATGAGCGCTTGAGCGATCGCTCACACGAATTCAGAGCGTCGCTCATACTACACGTACGATCGCTCACTCCGACGGACGACATCGCTTAAATCGCTCACAAATTTTGGCCTCAAACAAAATGTCCCTCAGAGACAAAGTTTTTTGCTCACTTGGTTGGTTTCAGAGGGAACATTGAATCATGACCCAAGGTTAGTAAAGACATTACTAGGCAGTAGTCAAGCTAGAATCCGTTTGTCAAATCAAGCAAACTTCAGTCTTGTCAATACACTTTGCGAATAACCACTTGATGTGTATCTCATATCAATTCAATAACTACTTAGTCAAAAACTACTTTATTATCCAGTAAACTTGAATAATAAAATAAACTAGTCATCCATACGCCGCCTTATCAATTTTTTTGTGGTTGTTGACATTTGAGTTTAATTGGTTGTTGACAGCTAAGTTTAAATGACTTGAAAAATGGACGAACCTTGCTGTTCAAAAATGGTCGTCTGTTATCTATTGTGATTATGTATTAAGATAAATTGGGAAGGCTGTTTTGTTTTTGTGTACACATTATTTAAAAAAATAAATAATAAAAAGTAGAAAATTCCACCCGTCGTTCGACGGGCTAAAATACTTGTTAGTAATAAATTGGGTAATATCAAAATATACCGACCAAAACTCTTTTGATATATATTATTGATACTTTACCTCTATAAACATTCCAAAATCATGGTACTGATTGTTATTTATTTTAAAAAAATACGAAAAAAAGGGTTTAAATGCATTCAATAAATTGGAAAAAAGGTCATCTATATTCTATACTAGCCGTCCTGCTTCGTAGCATACGCCGCCATATCAATCAATATAATTACTGTGATTTTTTTTACTAAATATATTTCACTAAATAAAATGACAAAACGTCATATAAGAAATTAAAATAATATGGCTTTATAAAAGAAATAAAAAAAAACAACAACGCGCTTACAGTAAATCTATACAGGCTGGTGAAACATTGCTGGTCGTTTGTGACAATTCGCTCTGTGTCTGCCTCAATCCACCCCACCCTTACCCCAGCACACTATAGCGTTTTTTTCCGGCTTGCGAGTGTCCTCTGTGATCGGGAATTCTACAATCTATAAATAGTCCTGCATGATCAGGGGCGAATTGGCATGCCCCTCTTCCGTTACCGCAAGTTTAGGTAAGACATCATTAAATTATCGAAATATTCTTTTGTTCTAAGACGGGCGGACGGACTATAATTTTAACATTTCAGTTTTGGCCCTCCCTCCCCCGTCAAAGTTGTCTAGATCCGCCCCTGAACATGATTACGACCAAAAATACTGTGTTAAAAATTACTGGAGCTGTCTATACATGAAATAGTATTATATAACCACCGTTGCGCTCGAATTGCTTAATATATTTCACTAAATAAAATGACAAAACGTCATATAAGAAATTAAAATAATCTGGTTTTATAAAAAAAAAAACTCGCTTGCTGGTGAAGCAATGCGTGGTCGTCTGTGACAATCCCCCCCCCCCCCCCAAGCACAATATAGTGTTTTTTTTTTCAACAACACGCTCGCTGTGACCCAGCCCTCGTCTCCCAGCAAACTATCGTGGTGTCGAATGCTTGCTGTGACTGAACCCAGCTATTCTATAAATAGTCCTGCGCGCCGTCGTTGTCGAAGTTGCGTTATATATATATATATATTAGGGTGGGTTGTTGAAGTATTTTTTTTCAAAAACTACTGATGGCTAGTTTTAAAATGTTGCTCCCACATCTGCTGAGTGCAAATTAATTGATTCCAGCTAAAATGGAAGGCGTTTATACTCCAACCCCCCCCCCCAAGACTTTGGAAATTTCATAATTTAAGCCATAAAAATTACCTCTTAATATCTTGATATGTACTTACAGAAAACATTTTTAGAGCACATTCTCAATGAAAATAACATGTTAATTGCTGTTTATTTAAAAGCTACTTAATTATCAATAGCTAAACGTTTAAATTAACAACTTAATCTTATTTCCAGTCTTTTTTAGATCCAAAAAGCGGCACGATTTTTCTTGATTCCAATTTTGCCCGAACGTAACCATCTCTTCTGAACGTTCCGCAAACTGATGCCGACGCTTCAGTTACCATCCTGATGCACCGTTCAACTGCTTGGGAATGGCATGGAATTTTATCCAGGTCCCACTTCTTGCCAGTCTTTATGGCGTCGTCGATTTCGTCGTCGCCGAACTTCACCAGCATTGGAGGTTAGCGTCGTGGTAGATCATGCCAGTTTAACAAATTATAATATTCATCAGCATCAAAATTCAATGCTGGAACAGTAAATTTTCTAATATCCGCTGACGTACATGTAGACATTGAATTACGTGCTGCTTTAATTCGTCTTGCTGCCAGCTCCCTCAGTTCTTTCTTTTCATCCACGAGCATTGTCAGCAGCATATTCTCTGGATGAGCAAAGAAACACTTGCGCTGAATGCAGCAATATCAAATAAGGCTTTTCCTTGCTCAGCTAATTCAGAAACCAGTGCGTCTTGCAGATAATTTCTTTTCTTTAAGACATTCTTCAAACTTGTTATCAAAAATTATATTTTACATTTGACTCTTCTTTCTGATAATGTTGGAATGCTTGCCTTGTTCCATAAAGCGATAACGTCAGCAGCAACCTTAGACGTTATAACAATGGACTTCGTGTTGGCTGCCATCTGGTTTTGGATGAAATTATAAAAGCGCATCTTGTCACCAACTGTAGGCAATTGGCTGGTTGGCAGTTCAGAAGATACCCCATACACAACACAAGTATGACTGCTTCTTGTTTCAGCCATTAATTTTTATCAAAATGTTCTTCTATTGAACTTTTATTAAAAAACCAAACTTGCGAAATAATTCTAATTCTGTAATATTGTTCTGCAAAAAAAGAAAAAGGAATACAAATTAGATACAATTTGCAAAAGAAATCACATTACCATAAAACATTAAAAAGTAAAAAAATGTTTTTCATTCTTTATAACCATTATAAGCTATCAATAAGCGGTTTAAAATCGGTTTAAACAAGATAAAACTGTTTAACACAAGGTCAAGTCAGTGGTTATGACTTTCCTAATGCGAAAGACGCAAATCCATGCGGTAGAGGGTAACCTACTTAATGGGAGGTAAAGATAATTTTTAAAATAGGAAAGATTGCTATTTTCTAAACATGTATAAGCAGGAGCAACAACTTTTTACTAGCCGTTGTTGAAATTTTTCCGACGACCTACCCTAATATATATATATATATTAGGGTGCATCACCAAAAAAAAAATTTTTATAATTGATCTGTCTGCTATTTAAATGTGTTCCATTGATCAAAAAAAGCATTGTGTAAAAAAATAAAAAATATTTGACAATATTTAGAGGTCACCCGGACTTCAACAAAGTTTGCATAATTAAGCGAAAACTAGATAAAACCATCCTTCTTATAAAGTCTTACAGACTTACATACAAAAAGTGAAGCGCTATATAAATTGTTTTACCGTCTTGGTTTTATAATGTTTGGTAGCTATGATTGATTTTGATAAGCAGTTGTGCTAGAAATAAAATTTAAAATTCACATTTTATTAGCAAAAACAACACTTTTCCTTACCGCATATTGATGACCAATGCAAGCAGTTTAATTTATTTATATTATTTTAATTTCTGATACACACGACCTATAAAATCAGAACATGGAAATGATACGAAAAACAACAATAAAATGTTTACACCTTCTAAGGAAATGCTGGCTGACCCTGAATCTACGAAAAAGCAAACATTCCAATGGTGACAGAGAGGAGAGCTTGTGAGAATATTGTTCAGCTTCTTGATGAATACAATAAACTTCGTTCAATTGATAAAAGTCGCCGAAACACCCAGCCACCAAACGTAAACTGGAACAAATGAAATCTATGTTGGCAACAACTTTTCAACTGTGGCCACCAAATGTCGAGACTATTATCAAGAATGCAGAAGATCTTGCATTCTTGAGGTCTATGAAAGGAGACAGTCTTCCAGCTTTGGATCATTTGACAAAACACTTGCAAAAAAAGTCGCTCTACGCCATTCACGAGTTGTCGCAAAATTGGAACGTCAGAAACGCGCAAGAGAAGAAAATGCAGCATGTTCAACGATATCAGTGCCTTCCAGCGAGGGTAGCAGTGACGAACCCGATGATTCTACTTCTAATTCTGAAGATAATATGGAGTTTCTTGATAACTGTTTGGATGATATAATGCCATTGCAAAAGCGAAGAAAGCCAACAGGAGCTTTAGTATTTGTACCTCCAGATGTTTTAAGCCGACCAAATCTTGTGTCACTAGCGACAAGATTAAAGATAACACCAACACAGCAGGCAGCTTTCACACAGGGCCTTATTAGCGAGTCTGGTGGCTTCTTCCTATGCCACTGCAGATCGTTCACGTCGCAAAGTTGTGGACTTGTGGGACGACTTTGCACCAAATTTCACCTGGAAAAATTCCATGGGCCTCACCGGGGATCGAACCCAGGACTCTCAGGTCGACAGTCGAGTATCTACACCACTCGGCCATCCGTCCCACCAACCATGTTTAGAGATGACCTGAATTGTGAGCAAAAAAAAGGCAGCTGCTAACTGCAAGGCTATTAAATAATGCTGAAAGATAGAACGGTACCTTCAGAAAGAAAATCTAATGCCCAGCACTTAAAGTGCATGACCAAAATTATTTAAACTACATTTATGTTGGACGGATAGATACTCTTGGGGCCTCTAGGGCCTTTTATCTTGTATCGCTACGTATAACGTGTAGAATGGGGCCCTGAAAATGACATAATTATTAATAAAGCTTATATAATAAAAAACGGTACCTTGAGAAACACTGATGCCCAGCCCTCAGAGGGCATAACCAAAGTTATTTAAACCAAATTTATGTTAGATTGATAGACACAGGATTCCTTGAATTGCCTGTTGATGATTGGTGCCAAACAGTTTCTTACATTGCCAGTGCAGAAAATGTTGCTGCTATTAACGTTGTTAACGATTGTGCCGAGAGAGGAGTGAAACTGGCATCTGACTTTGTTGAAGCAGCGCGAACGGATGAACATTTTCAAAACATTCTTCAATTGGTAGAAATGGACCGCAAAGACATCTCAAATGTGCGTAAACCTTACAAACGTGCAACAAAGTGACACTGAATTAAATGCAACAGTAATAAATAATTTAATACTTTAATGTAATTTTGATATAGACTAGAATAAACTTTTTTTTCTTTACATGTCATGTTTTGTGATTTCTTGGGCTGGGGGGGGGGGGTAGGGGCGACCTCTAAATCAACTCTGATTTGAAAAATATTTTACACAAGTTATTATTAATGATATTAGAACAAATTAGAAACATAGACAGCTCAAAAACAAACAATCAATTTTTTCTTCTATTGTGGTGATGCACCCTAATATATATATAAAATACTGTCAACCATGTTTAGTAAAAGTAAAAGTTCCCTTCTTAGCCCTAACGGGCCTTCGGGGCAGATGAAGTGTAGAATTCATCTGTTTCTATAACCTCGGCATATGAAGGGATTGTGTGATTGATAGATACTCTTGGGGCACCCAGGACCTTTTCTCTTGTATCACTACGTATAAGGGGCCCTGAAAATGACATAATTATTAATATAGCTTATATTATAAAAAAAGGTACCTTGAGAAACCCTGATGCCCAGATCTCTGAGGGCATGACAAAAATTATTGAAACCAAATTCATGTTAGATGGATAGATACTCTTGGGGCACCCAGGGCCTTTTCTCTTGTATCGCTACGTATAAAGTGTAGAAAAGGGCCCTAAAATGACAAACCATTTGAATAATTATTAATATAGTCTACATAAGAAAATATCACAATATAATTATAAATAACCCAAACAATGGCAATAAAGGGTATGAAAGACAATGTATTTTCTTTTCTAAAAACAACAACTGTTCGTGCGTCACTACTTTTCTAACTTCTAACTGGGAATACCCTGTGACATACCATCCACTTTTACAGAAGCAATGATAATGTTTTTTTCAACAATACACCCTACTTATAAATAGGATAAACAAATACAATCATTAACATCATCGAGAACAAAATAACCCCAGGTACCCAATACCGATGTGGCTGCAGTAACCAACAAAACGGCATCACAAAATTATTCCCCCGAGGGAACAATAACCTCCAGTACACAATTTTAACAACGGCTATAATACACTGAGCATGAGTATGCAAGTACTCAGAACACTTAAAATAACTCCAAGGATTTAACAATAACAAAAACTCAACCCAAAAATTATTAATCATCCAACATCAATCTCGGGACGTCTTTCCTTCAATAATAAAGTAATAATGAGCAACGTTTTCCCCTTACTAACAAAATTACAATTTGGGGACGTCTTCCCTTCAATAACAAAGTAATAATTAGGGACGTGTTCCCTTAACACACAGCGTGATTCAATTATGGGACGTATTCCATTTGTACAGAAAGTGATTCAGTTATGGGACGTGTTCCCTTAACACAAAGCGTAATTCAAATATGGGACGTATTCCCATAACACACAACGTATTTCAATTTTGGGACGTATTCCCTTAGTACACAAAGTAAATCAGTTATGGGACGTATTCCCTCAACACACAAGCAGCGTTGTGTAAACTCACCCAAAAATCATTAGATTCAAACTCTCAACTCATTTCTTCAGAAAAGAGTTTAACTCAAACTCAGTGAACAAAATGAGTTAAGGTACCCCAGGTGTCTCTAAATAGAACAGGGAATTCCCGATTTTAAAAAGTTGATTTTTTTAATGCTGATTTTTATAGTGTTAAAATTGTTTATTCATATTGAAATATGGCTTACTATCACGGTCCAATCATTAACTATCTTTTTTAGGCCATGTATTTTGTTTGATTAGAGGTTTTTGACTGTTTTTTTTTTTTTGCGGTTTTCTCAAAATCGCTTTTTTTTTTTTTTAAATCTTGTACCTTTTCGACACTGTGACAAAAACTACTTAAGATATAAGCCTACAATTTTGCATGCTTATTCTTATATCTATTGTTGACAGTTTTCCAATTTTTTTTTGGAAATATTAAATAGAATTTTTTAATAATTTTTTTCTTACCTAACGGGGTAACTTTTTTGAGTGTACCGAAATAAAAAAATTACAGTTTATTTATTTTCCATTTTTTTTTTCTAAAAAAAAAATTGGACGTTTGTTTGAAACACACTCATTAACATTTGTGCAAAGTTATTTTATGATATCTACAATAGATTTTAAAAATTGTTTCTTTGAAAATATGTCTTAAAATTACACTTTTTCACTCCAAAAAGTCACATAATACATTTTTTAATAATTTTTTTTATAATTTTTTTATTTCTTTGTTCATTAATTGGTCTGTTGAATGCATGTGGCAAAAATGGCTAATGTAGCTTAAACAAGCAATTTAAGTCTTTTCCGTTTCGGACAAAGGACATTTTAGAGCATTTTCGTGTACGCAGTGGCTACGGCTACGCCGGACGAAATCCGTATTTTTTTCCGGGCTACAGCCATAGATCTTGCTCCACGCGTATAGCTTTTGATAAATAGAGAGGGAAGTAATCATGTTGAATAATTGTTATAAAAATAAATAATGATTACGCCCCTTTAATTAGCTTTTATTATTTATATTTAAAATATAAGCAAAAACGGTACTTAAAACGCCCCCTTTTTCGGCCCTCAGAGGTCAGATTGCGAAATGAACTTTTGATGTACACTTGGCAGGCCAAGACCTAGGACTTATGGTTGCTTAGATATAGGGCGCTCCTTTGTTAATATAGCTTATATAGTTAAAAACGGTACTTAATACGCCCCCTTTTTCGGCCCTCAGAGATCAGATCGCGAAATGGACCAAAGTGTTTTCTTGGCAGGCCAAGACCTACAAAATGATATATACATCATGGGTCTAGGACTTATGGTTGTTGAGATCTAGGGTGATGACGAACAGACAGACAGACAAAACGGGGACAATAGAGCATTTTTTTTCGAAAATGCTCTAAAAAATACCTTGCATCGGTGTATGGATCTCCATAAACTCATAAACTCATTTTTTTAAAAACTTTTTTATTATTAAAGTTTAAGACATTTTAATATCTTAGTAATGATATATTAGGCTTAAAAATAATTTTGTGCAAAAAGACATTAAAATATTGACATTTGTGGGTGTGGCATGCCGCAATCTTGAAATTTACGACCTTTTTGTGGCAAATATTTCTGAAATATTTATAGACTTGATTCATATAAAATGTACATTTTATAATCATGAAAACTTACTTTAGGGAATGTCAGAGTACTTTTTTGATAATGTAATAAATAATTTTTTATGAATTTTTCAAATTTCGTATGGTGAAAATTAGCAAAAAATGCTAATTTTGAAAATTAAAAAAATTGCCAAAAAAAAAAAAGACTTAAAATTTCTTGAAAAGCCTCTGATATTCTATAAATACACCTCTTCTAAATATAAATTAGAAGTTTTATCAAAATATGTCAGATAGTTTTTGAGATTTTCTTGCCACAGTGAAGCAAAATGTCAAAAATATTTTTTCAGAGAAAAAGGCCTTTAAATTTTATAAATTATTGAAGTTTCTGAATGAGTAACATTCTGAAAATACATTTTAAGTGATCTAATTTTTTTTCCTGCGATATAAGTTACCGTAATTCATAGTTATTATTGACGTTTTAGTATCTAAAAATGTAAAAAAAAAAAGTTTGATTTTTTAGACATAGTGCATTTGTCCTTCATTGGACCCACCCTCAACTACTCTCTCTGGGCTAAGTACCTGGGCGGCCCCTGCAGGATTGACCTTCCTAAGGGTGCACGCCCTTGCCCTCTCCCACAATTGAAACAGGTTGGCTTTGCCGGGACCCCTGGTGCTCTTTCTTTGCGTTCAATGGGTTGGTTGATCTGAGCATTACCTGACTGACGTGCCTGCTCCGTCCAATTTTTGTCCCTCGCATATGAGTTCGTCGGGTTTTCCCTACCAACAAAACTCCTTGAGTTTTTCCCAGGATGAGCGTCCCTGTAATTGTCGGCTAGTGACAGCATCTCTGCCCAGGATTCTGTTTTTTTTCTCGTAAGAATAACAACAATTCCTTGGGCACGCTGTTAAGAAGCTGTTATTTTAGCACCAGACTCTTTATCCCTTCGTAGGACTGTTCTGCGCTACTAAGCCCCACCCATCTGTCAAAAATGTCAGTTAGTCTTGCTCCAAACATTTGGTAAGTCTCCCCTCTTTCTAGTTTACAAATCCTAAATCGTTTCCTAAACCCTTCGTCAGTACAATCGTATGCCCTTAGTAGCGCGTCTTTTAATATTTCGTAGTCTAACATGTCATCCATTGACAGTCTAGTTGCTACCTTCACTGCATGACCTGTTAAGAGTGAGGAGAGACATAAACTCCACTTTGACGTTTCCCAACCTACTAGTGTTGCATGCCGTTCGAACCTCAAGAGGTATGAGTGCATCTCATCCACCCTCTCGTCGAACTTTGGCAACTTGGGGACAGACGTGCCCCCTGATAAACTAGCAGTACCTGACCTAGGGCTCATCGACATTTCCCTATTGTTGGTTGTGTCACAGGACTGGAGTTTGGCCAGTTCTATCTCTCTATAGATTTTGGCCAGCTCGAGCTCATGTTCAAGTTGAAGTTCTAACCTATGTTTCGCGGTTTCTTGTTCTAATCTAGTTGCTTCTAATTGATCCCTACGTTGTTGTCTCTCTTCATCCCTTTGTTTTTCGAGAATCTCGACTTCTTTATCCTTCTCTTCTTCTGTCGGCGGTTCTTCGATAGTAAGGTCGACAATCTGCGTTGATAGGTCGTTCGATGACGGTGGTTATTGCCGTCGGTGTTTGCAACTGTTGGTCGTATTACGCAAGAGGTTACTATTTTACGAGAGAAGCAGTAGTTGTTGCTGCGTAATCTCTCCCTACAGCTGATCCGTTGATAATGTAGGTGTAACTCTTGGTCGTGTCACGCAAGAAGCTACTTTTTTACGAGAGAGGCAGTAGTTGTTGCTTCTTAATCTCTCCCTACAGCTGGTCAGTTGATAACGTAGGTGTAACTCTTATAGTAGCACGCAAGAAGTTATTATTTTGCGAGGAGTATAGCGGTTGTTGTTGGTTCTTCTCTGACGTAGTCTGTATAGCTTCTTCAGGTGTACGTTCCTGGTCTTGAACTCAGTAAGGTACTTTTGACGAGAGAAACAGTGAAGCGCACTGCTAATTCTCTCCCTGTAGATGTGATGTAGGTGACTCAGTCGTATTAAGGTATGGATCCACCAAGTCGAAATTCCGGTATCTAAGGGCATTGCGAATTCCGTCTCTGTTTCGCTGCAATGATATTCTAATGAGAACATGTACACCGGTCAGGAATTCCGCTGCGGAACAGCGAAAGTTTTCAGTTTTTTCCGGAGAGCTACATTTTCCGTCATGATAAACAAACAAAAATGGCTGCTTAGAAACGTCGATTCGAATAGAAAAAATTATTCACATTAGTGTATATTGATTAAAAACAACAACAAAAAGTGAATTTTGACAGAAAAACATAAATTATTTTAAGTTTTGGCCGGCAACAGTCTTTGTATATGAATTCCTGAAAGGAAAATATACATCGTCTATCTACATATTCTACAAATGAAATTCCTTTCGATCGAAAACATAAATGCTATTAAATAAATGCTTGGCTGATCATGAAAACGAAAAAAAAAAATGAACGGCTACCGATCAAATAAAAAGTTTAAAAAAAAAATAACAGTTTTCCATTTCCAGCCAGACAATTTATTTGTAATAAAAACAAAAAGGCACACGGGATGCAGTATTTTCTGCTTTTCAAAGTATCGTTTTTTTATTTTTAACCAGCAGGAAAAAGGGCGAAGTAATCATTAAACAATCTTGTTTCCGGTGAGTAGTTTCGGCTAGGGAGCGACCGATAATCGGATCGCTATCGGTATCGGACCGACATGGGCACTATCGGTTAATATCGGATCGGCCGATTGTTGTAGGGAGCGACCGATAGTCGAACCGATATTGGCACTATGGGTTATTTGTCGGACCGGCCGTTTTTTGGCTGCCGATACATCGTTTTTTTTTTCACAACAGAGTTGCAGAAAAAAAAATCAGTAAATAACCCAATTCTATAACCAGATCAGACAAGATTTTAAAAAAAAAAGGGAAAAAAAACCCGTACACAGAAATTTGTCACGTATACATCAGAGATACGACCTTGAAACAATAGGATTGGCATTTCTTAATTCTAATGTATGACCTTGAATGATACAATTAGTGAACATCTGTGCGTATTTTTTGTTGGGATGGGAAGTGGGGGGGGGGGAGGGGGGAAACAAGACTTCCGTGTCGGCGAAGTGTCACGAAATATGACAGGGAAGGGGTAAGCATGGGTTGACATACGTCATTAGCTGTATTAGCACGAGAGAAACACGTGTTTGGCACTTGGCATTGTTGTTGCTTAAGGGGCTGTCCATTAATTACGTCAACAAAATAGGGGGGAGGGGGGGGTCAGAAAATTTTTGACAATTGTTGACAAGGGAGGGAGGTCAAGAAAAGTTGACGTCAACAATGTTACTTTTTTAAATTTAATATAATTACTTAATAAATAGGAAAATTAAGCAGCGTTTGTAGTTCTGTGTTACACACTTGCTTAACATTCAGTATTTTAATTAAATTAACTATATTCCTACTAATTTTGCCACATAAACATTTTGGAAGCCACCTTTTTAGGGGGGGGGGTAATTAAATGTTGACGTCATTTTAATGGGGGGTCTCGGAAAGTTTGACAAGTTGTTGACAAGGGGGGGGGGAGGTAAAAATCGCCAAAAATTTGTTGACATAAATAATGGACAGCCCCTAAAAATAAAATATCGGTATCGGTATCGGTAAAAATGCTGGGGGAAAATATCGGTATCGGACTATCGGTAAAAAGGCATATCGGTCGCTCCCTAGTTTCGGCGCTTTGCGTTTCGTCCCGGTGGATCTACAAGAGTTTCGCTAAGTTGAAACTTCCGCGCGGAAGGCTCCGCGCGAAAGTGTTTCGTGTTGGTGGATCAAGAACTTTACTGTCAGCCTACTGCGAGATGACGTCTGTCTACTCTTCTTGCTTCCGTGCAGCCGGTCTAGTTGTTGTGACTGTCAAGGTTCCGTGACGCTGTATTTTCGAGCCCCCAGTCACCAGTTCCACTACACTCTCGATCCCTTGAAGTAGGACGATACCGGTCGAGATTCCCCCAGTTGTTACGTGGTGGATAGTCCTAATGCTAATCCTTGCCACGAACAGATCGCTGTCTAGAAGTATGAGAGAGTAGATGTTGATGGTCTGGTGACAATATTTCTATTTTCACAGCTCACGTTCAGTCTCCGCTAATAAGTCAACAAATGCCGGTTTCTTTGCTAATAACACTCGATTTATTAAATATATATATATATGTTGACGCCAGTTCTCCTCGCATACAGTACTCCAGTTTACGTCACACTCTTCCGCTTCTGCTCTCTAGTTCTCAGTCTCTCTCCTGTCTGTCCTTTACACACAAAAATGTCCAGCTTATATACAGTAAACGATTGGCTTGGCATCCATGATCTATTACCCCTAATCATACCTAGCCCAACGAACTCTACTCTCAGTATAATTTACGTGACGGGTCTTGGAGATGGAAAATTAGATTTGACATCTAAACCGGGGACATATAACACTTCCTAACTCAGCATCCCCCCCCCTGAGTAAATTCTACCGCAACGGCCTTCCTAAATAGATACGGTATAGTGTTACCTACAACTTTCAGACTGGCCCCCCTTACAATGGAATTCCATCTTCCGTGTCGCGGTCATTCTTCTATAGGTATTTGGTTCCGTTAGCGTCCCGACCTCCCCCCTAGTAATCTGACACGGGAACGACACAACCCTTCCCGAGCTGGCGACTCCCAATCAATTAACAGCCTCACACCTAGGGATCTGACACGGTGTTCTAGGTGACAATGACACACCTCCTTCCCAAGACGACTTTTGTTCCTGAAACTAGTAAACCATTGTGCTAAAAAAAAAAACCTACATCGTAACACTGACAATGCCATACAAGTTCATTTTTCAATAAAATTTAAGTTAAGTATAATATTAATTATTTATATTCACATAAATAAATGCATTTGACAATTCAAATATTTTGACAACAAACACAAGAAGGTTTCGATTTTATTTTTTTTTCAGCTTTTTTTATCTTGCAACTCTTGTTGGTTTATAATCTTCTGCCACTGAGTGAATTTTTTAATTAATGCTAAATTAATTCAGACCCCCCGATAAAAAGTATGATTTAAAGCTGACAATGATGGAAACAGAGTTTTTAGATGTGCATGGTGCCTTTTGCAAATATTTCGTGTTGTTTCCGCAAAAAAGTAATTTGAGCAAATCAGGGGGCATTTGACATCAAACCATGCAAAAAATTTACAGATTTAAACGAAGATGTAATTAGCAAAGCACATGGCACAAAGACTCGTGAAGATGCAAGCAATTTTGTTGCATGATTGAAAGCCAAAGCAATTTCTATAGATGAGCAGTTGAACTCATCATTTAGCAGACAATTTCAAGATAATCGTCACTAACTGGGTCCAATCATTTCTACAATCCTACTTTGCGACATGCATGATTTAGCACTTCGTGGAAAATAATCAAATTCTGGTAATTTTTATGACCTAGTTCTTGGTAATCATTTGTCAATTGGTTCTTGTAGTGCTAAGTATATCTCGGCAACTACGCAAACACTATAATTAGGTACCACAAACTGGCTCAAAATCGTGGTTTTGCGTCAATGTAGTTAATATTTGGATAGTTTTAACTTAATTATTTCTCTACGTAAAACTGATCAAATCTCAAAAACAATTATACCATTTTAAAGTATTTTGTAAGCCCTACAATAATATGTAATTTCTAATTACGTTTATTTAAAACAAAAAGTTGAATCTTTTTAATGAAAACCATAGATATATAAGACTAGATCGCTTATGCTTATTTAATAGACCGAAAAAGTGTTGTATTCGAGACCCCTACTTTAAAAAAAGAAGAGTACAATTCTTTGCAGTTCTTTATTTTTTACCGAAAAAGATTTCCTTTCTTTTAATTAAAAAAAAAATCCCCATTCATGCTAGAGGTTGGCGCTTTTAAAATCTACTGATGTGTCCGAAAAAATTATATTTGACGGTTAGTAATAATATAATCAAACAGCCGGGTACACAAGACGAAAGCATTTTATTCAAAGTTAATTGAAAAAAAAAGTTTTTGAAAATTTGTCAAGGAAAACAATGCAAAATGTCTTCTATTTATTTTGGTTACTTAAGGTTTCTATGCGTACTACGTCATCAGGTTATACAGAATTGTACTCTTCTCTTTTTAAAGTTATGGTCCGCACAATATATGTCTATGCATAGCCCATAAGCGATCTAGTCTTATATATCTATGATGAAAACCATCACCGAAGTCACTTTTTATTAGGGTTTATACAAAAACCGACTTTAAAAAAAAAACCGGTTGTCGAAAGTCAATTTCTCAAAAAACTGGCGAAAACCGTTCTCGGTTTTACTATAAAATAAGTGAAATAACGGATATTTAAAGCATTCTAGCAATAATTATTTTCAATGTATGTCGTTTTTAATTAACGTGTTTGAGAAAGAATAAAGTATAATGTAATTATGTCAACCATTTTTTTAGGTAAAACTATAAATACAAGAAAAAAATATCAATATGACAATAAAAATACTACTACTATCTACTGGGTAGGCCTACATATATATTCAATTAAATTGTATTATAACTAAACATATTTCTATCATGAAATTTGAACTGTTACACTTTACTTGGCAGTCACGAATAAGACTTAGTTCCTCCTCGTTTTTCGTTTAAATTATACTATAAAAGACATGAGGTTTGGTTTGTCGCACACAGACCACTTCTGAAATCAGCTGTTGTGATGTAGACCTCAGTATAGAGCTTATTTATATAGTCTATAGATATTAAGGTTCTCTTTGCACTCATGGTATTCACTTTCTGTCTTCCCCCCCTCTCTCTCATCCTAAGTCTAAGTTTCTAATGTTATATATATATATATATATATATATATATATATATTAGGGCTGTACCTGTTAAGCCGGATTCCGGCAGTTTTAACAAATCCGGTTCCGATTCCGGTTCCGATTAAAATGTGCCGGATTTAAGCTGGATTTCTTTGATGTTTGAAATTTGTAAGAAATTTTTTAGCGCAACATAATTTTGAAATATTTAGCGCTATACAATTAAATTAAAATAATAACTTCCTTTGATTTAAAAACTACAATAACGTAGATCGCTTTTAGTTCTATATGTAAGTACAAATGTATTAAAAAGGAAGATTTGAATCGTATTTAGTCTAGTACAAGGGTCGGTAACCTGCGGCTCTTTCGATGTCAAGTTGTGGCTCTTTCGATGTCAAATTGCGGCCTGATCAAATACCATAATATTGAAACAACAAATTTAGTGACTCTTTAAAAATTGAGAAAATTATAAATTATAACTTTAGGCTTTTCCGTCTCAAAAGGTTGCCGATCCCTGGTCTAGTAATACGACACCTTATCTTCCGCTACTTTTGATTCCGTGTTTTCTATAAATTATATTTAGCTATCTAAGTTGAACTTTTTTAAAGAGCAGACAACGATCTATTTTTGGGTGTTTACAGATTTAAAAAAGTTCAATAATTTATTTTTCTGCACATTTTTTAATTTAGCGGATTTTGTCACGATTTGGATAAAATTCCTCGCAAATTTAGATAATAACTTGAAGATACATTTTTAATTGAACATTAAAGTGATATTGATTTAGATTTGAAATGCATTTTAATTTGCGTTTTTATGCGAAATAGTCAGATAATGATTTAATGAAAGTATGAATGAAATAACACGGTTCGGTGACGTCACTATGGAAAACTAAAGAAAAATAAGCTATCGGGTGGTGCCTTAGTATATATATATATATATTGTAATTCTTTAATTAATAAACATGTTTATTATGCTTTCTAAGATATGTTATCCATTTCTTTGTTTGATTGTAATAGAAATCAGGTTAAATTAGGTACAGCTTTATTAAAATATTTTTTTTAAAACGAAGAACCTGTTATTTTGACAGAGTTATCTTTCTTAACTCAAGATTGGGGAAGTCACAGTCTTCAAGATCTAAATGGTTAATACTGTTTTTTGCTACCTAGAACTTAAAAACTAAATTTTTATTCTATTTTTCATTCTTATATCTTTTTTATGTTAGGCGAGAAATAACTGCTTCGTTCGGAAGAGTAACTATTTAATTCGGTAAAATCCGGTTCCTGTTCCGATTCCGACAGGATCTAAAAATTAGAATCCGGTACAGCCCTAATATATATATATATATATATATATATATATATATATATATATATATATATATATATATACTTATAAGAGGCATTTGTTGTCTGTCTGTCTGTCTGTCTGTTCACTTATAACTCAAGATCTAGACAATCAAATAACGTGAAATTTGTTACACATACACATAATTACATGGGGAAGGTTATAGGACAGGTTTCGTTTCATGTTGATGGGTAGTTTAATTGTAATTAATTTTTTTTATTTTAGTATTTTACTATATTAAAGTAATCTCGACGGCGCCATAAATTAAAATTCCTCTGTGACGTCATTTCCCTATGATTGAATAGAACGTGCGCGCTGGTGCTGTATAGTTCCTTTGTGCTGCGAAGAATTGTTGTTGTTTTTTCATGCTCTCTGATATGCACAGTTTGAGGAAGGTAAAGAAAGGAATGAAGAGGATTTTAGAAGAAGTGTGAAGCCATAATAATAAGTATGTATATATATATATATATATATTTAGAGAGAGAGAGAGAGGGGGGGGAGGGAGAGAGATAAAGAGAGAGAGGGGGGCAGAGAGAGGAAAGGAGGGTAGGAGGGAGGGAGGGGGAGAGAGGGAGGGAGGGGGTGGACAGGGGGAGAGAAGGAGGGAGGAGAGGGAGATGGTAGAAGGAGCCGGGGGGTGGGAGATGGGAGAGGGAGCAGGGGGAGAGGGAGAGAGAAAAGAAGGGAGGGAGAGAGGGGGTAGGGAGGGAGATAGAGGGGAGGGAGGGAAAGAGGGTGGGAGAGAGGGAGAGAGAGAAAGAGTGAGGGGGCAGGGAGGGAGAGAGAGGGAATGAGGGAGGGATGAATGGGGAGAGAGAGAGTTGGGAGAGAGGGAGGGAGAGGGAGGGAGGGAGGGAAAGGGAGAGAGAGGGGGAGGGAGAGAGAGAGGAAGAGGGGGGGAGAGAGGGAGGGAGGGAGAAAGGAGGGAGGGAGAGAGGGGGTAGGGAGGGAGAGAGGATGAGAGAAATGGGAGGAAGTGAGAGATAAAGAGAGAGAGGTGGCAGGGAGGGAGAGAGGGGGGAGGAGGAAGGGAGGAAAGTGGAGAGAGGGGGGACGGGGGTGAGAGAAGGAGGGAGGGAGATAGGGAGAGAGAGGGAGATGGGCGAGTTAGAGAGGGAAGGAGAGGGAGGGAGGGAGAAAGGGAGGGAGGGAAAGAGAAAGTGAGAGAGGGGTAAGTGAGGGGGGAGTGAGAGAGGGGGGAGGGAGAAAACAAAAGGTAAACAGAAAACCTTATTTTAAACCCGGGCAAAGCCGGGTACTTGCAATTAGTATATATATATATATTGTAACAATAGCTTTAGATAGGTCCATACAATTTTAGAACCACTGTTCAAATTCATGGGTCCAGGATACAGTCATATGTTTTGATAACTAGAATTCCAGCGGTATCTTTGTTTAGGGTAGAATTAGGTTGTCATCACAGGTCTATGACCCCACAGAGGTAGGTGACGATAGATGTAATTAGGCAGACAAAGGAATACTAGCCCAGAGTGAGTTTTTAGCCGCACCAATCCCTAGGCTGGAATAAGAGTCATTAATATGTAGATGAGTTAGAAAGGGTGTTAGGGAACCAATAAAAAGTTCTGGGCGTTTGGGGAACGTGATAATTCACCAACACATAAATAGGAGATGTAGCAGAAATTTCGTCAGACCGACAAAAGACATCGAAACCTACAGACCGACAGATCGACAGACTGACGATAGAGACATCAGGACACCAGTTGTAGAGATAATTAGAGGAGAAGTTAGTGGAGAAATAATAGTGGCACAAGCTATCAAATTATTGAGTTTTACAGTACACTGTCAAAGTCTATTTTATTGAAATATCTCTGTATAATCCTTTCGGGGACGCAGGATACTAAGTGTCAAAGTGTTGCCAGAGAATTCCTTCGGGAAACTGGAATACTACGTGTTATATTGTGTACGAAGCATTTGTGAATACTGCTGCACATAAGTTCATACTACATATGTTTTCTTATTGTTGAATAAATATAATTGAATCGTGGAACTTTGCCTCATTGATTGGTGTGTTGTTTGAGAGTGCAACGAGACTGAACGCTACTTAAGATTATAAACCAGTTATGATATCGGCAGCTACATAAAACCAGTATAGTTATCTGAAGCAGCAGTGAGGGACACACAGTGTTTCCTTGGAGAAGCATTACATCAACAAGTACATAACATTATATACAAAAATATAGTGTTACATATATATATATATATATATATATATATATATATATATATATATGTGTGTGTGTGTGTGTGTGTGTGTGTGACACAAACACCTCTGCACCTCTATGGACCCACATTGAGTGCCAGTTTAAAAAAAAATCCTCCTCTGTTGAACTAAATTCACTCCTCGCCCCTCCATACAATTATCTCCTCACTTACCCCCTCTTATACCTGAGATGTATTAGTTACAATATTAGTTACGGTCCTGCTTTGTTTAGGTTAGACGGATTGGCTGTGGTTAGGTGTTGGATGACGAACATAAATTTAATCAACTTGAAAAAAATAGCCTCGTTCTGTCTATTGTTTAGTAATGAGCTAGGGAGATACCGAGTATTTACCCCTCCCCCCCCCCCAACCCTTATTTCAATTCGTATACTTCCCGCAAGTCAACACTAGAAAAATCATCGGTTGTTCTATGGAATTAGTGAACGACTTGAATTTAGCCCTTTTTCCAGATCGAGGAAACAACGGATGCAGTTAATCTCTCTATGTGTATATACCCTCCCCTCCCCCTCAAGTTACCCCTGAACCACTTGGTCACGCCTTCTCTCTTGTATCGCTCAACAGTTACTTTCTATCAATGACACTGAGGAGGGAATTCATTGGAAAGTCACAGTTTCCCAGATTTCTCTGTAATTTAGTGGAATGTATCACCACTTTTTGCTAATTGTTAAGTTCTAAGCTGAAACCGGCTTTTAAAGCCCAAAAAACCGGTTGTCGAATGCTTCGACTTTCGTCAAAAAACCGGTTTTTCGCCGTCGGTTTTTAAAAACCGACAATTCCTACTTTTTACCGGCCGACGCGCGATCTAATTTGACCATCCTATTTCCAATCTCCGTGCGCTCCTGCGCAGTTCATCCGACAGTCGTCGGCATCCGTCCGTCTTGAGAGACGATGGTGTAGCTAAATTGAGTCTACAAGCACCGCCGGGAATGGCTTTGCAGTCCGACTCGGGAGTGGCAATCCCTGCCGCACTTGTCGCACTTGAAAATAGATGGTTGTTGTAGCTGTTGTTGTAGCTGTTCTTTTTTTCGCTTCCGCCTTGATCTTTTCAGGGCAGCATTATTCTGTCTCTCAGCCTCTGCGCGCGATGAACCCTGCCGGACAGCGAGCCTCCAGGACTGGCAGTCAGCTGCTTGGCTCTCCCAGGAGTTGGGGTTAATGGAGCACTGTTTCATATCCTTTTTGCAGGTGTCTTTGTAGCGCATTTTAGATCGCCCTGTTTTCCTCTGGCCGGTAACTAGCTCGCCATAGAGTAGGTCCTTCGGGATGCGGCCTGCGTCCATTCTTTTGACATGACCGAGCCATCTGAGGCGTCTCTCTCTGCGAACTGCAAACAAGCTGCTCATGTTGGCCCTCTCCAGCACCCCAGTGTTGGGGATCTTGTCTTGCCACTTTATCTGCAGTATACGTCGCAGGCACCTCATGTGGAAGTTGTTTAGCTTCCTTTCGTGCCTCGCGTAAGTGGTCCACGTCTCGCATCCATATAGGAGGGTACTGAGTATGCTGGCCTGGTAGACGCGCAGTCTGGTATTCTCGGTAAGAATGGGGTTTTTCCACACACGTTGATTTAGTCTCGCCATAACTGTGGCTGCCCTAGCGATTCTGCAGTTGATCTCCGGGTCTATGGATAGCGAGCTGGAGATGGTGGACCTGAGGTAGGTGAAGTTCTCGACGACCTCTAGGGTGTGCTCATCGATGTCAATGCTTGGGGGGGGGGTATCTGTACCCTGTGCCATGACATTCGTCTTTTTCAGGCTGATAGTCAGTCCAAACTCCTTACATGCGTGGGAGAGGCGGGTGACAAGCTGCTGCAGTCCGTCTTCAGTGTGTGATGTCAAGGCTGTGTCATCAGCAAAGAGCAGCTCGCGAATTAGGACCTTTGTGACGTTGGTCTTTGCACGGAGGCAGGCTATGTTATAGAGCTTGCCATCGGACCTTGTATGGATGTAAACACCCTCGCTGCAATCCTTGAAGGCGTATTGGAGGAGCATGGAAAAGAAAATGCCGAAGAGTGTAGGTGCAAGGACGCAGCCCTGTTTTACTCCGCTGCTGACTGGGAAGGCCTCGGAGATTGCGCCGTTGTAGCAAACCGTGCTATGCATGTTGTCATGGAAGGACATGACCACTGCAAGCAGGTGTGGGGGGCAGCCAATCTTTTGCAGCAAGCTGAAGAGTCCGCTTCGACTTACTAGATCAAATGCCTTTGTGAGGTCGACGAAGGCGATGTAGAGTGGCACCTGCTGTTCCTGACACTTCTCTTGAAGTTGACGTAGTGAGAAGATCATGTCCACTGTTGATCGGCCAGCCCTGAAGTCACACTGTGACTCTGGATAGACTCAGGAGGCGAGGGCCTGCAGGGCGGTTTAGAGCGACGCGGGCGAAAGCTTTGCCGACGATGCTGAGGAGGGAGATGCCCCGGTAGTTATTAGTCGCTCCGGTCCCCTTTGTTCTTGTATAGCGTGATAATTTAGGCATCCCTCATGTCTTGGGGGGTATAGCCCTGTTCCCTACGAGGTCGTGCAATAGCTTTAGCAGTGTTGGTTTTCCGCTCTTCAGGACTTCTGGTGGGATTCCATCGCTACCGGGTGCCTTTCCGTTTGCAAGGCAGTCGATGGCTTTGCTTAGTTCATCCACGGTAGGTGGGGAATCTAGCTTCTCCATGACAGGCAGATCTAGGATAGCGCCAAGGGCGGCATCAGTCACGGTATTCTGGGTTGCGTATAGCTCCAGGTAGTGTTCGGTCCATCTCTGCATCTGTTTTTCCTGGTCCTTGATGACCTCGCCTGTTTTGGACCATCCAACAGTAATGCCAAATATATAATTGTATGCGAAATTGAATGCCCTTTACAAGCATACTAAACATTTAATTAAATTTTATTTAAATATATTTTTAATATTAAAGAATCAAAATAAAAAGTAAATTATTATGTGAATTCTTAATTTTGTAGGCTTTTCCTTAGTATCATTAGAAAGCCCGTCCATTTTTCTTTTAATGTAGTCCATGGTCCATTTAAGGTTTCTGCTAGTTGTTTTTTCTATTTTTTTTTTATTTTTTAAGCTACACTAGCCATTTTTGGTACATGTATACAACATACTAATTAATGAAAAGAGGAATAAAAAATATATAAAAAATTTATTAAAAAATGTATTATGTGACTTTTTTGGGTAAAAAAGTGTAATTTTAAGACATATTTTCAAAAATGTTCAAAGAACCAATTTTTAAAATCTATTGTAGATATCATAAAATAACTTTGCACAAATGTTAATGAGTGTGTTTCAAACAAACGTCCCAATTTTTTTTTTTTGGAAATATTACATAGAATTTTTTTTATAATTTTTTTTCTTACCTACCCCCCCCGCCCCCCCCCCCAAAATGCAACTTTTTCTCAGCTTTAAATGGGTACCTGACTTTAAGTTAGGGAAGTAAAGGCGGCTGGGCGTTGTTCTAACCCCACAATCCAGTTACTGAAACAGATGATTACTACACTTAATCTACCCCTATGACCCCTTCTGGAAGAACCTTCCATAGTAAGTAACATCTTGGCCCAATTCAACTTGATATTAATACAATATTACATTTTTAAAATAAATTTGCTGAGACTAGGAAAACATTATTATAACATTGGCCTTGCACAAAAAATTATTACACTAAATAACAAAATGATACATAAAAATTTTAAGTGCCTAAATAACACAACTTTTGTAGATCATTGGTCTAATTGGTTATGGACCACCAGGCAAATGTTTGTCCAATCCTTTAATATCATAAATTTATTAATAGCCTGGGACTGGAGTCGAACCAGCGTAACCAAAAAAGCAATGAAATACATTACTGATTATTATTATTAAAGTTTTATCAAAACTTTTTTGTCTGAAGCAAAGTTAGGCACAATAGACTATCTCTTAACTCTCAACCATCGTAGCATTGACTTTTCGATCACCGGTGATCAACAATTTTTTTATGTTATAATTCTTTATATTTTTACTTTTGATCAATTTATTTTATGTTTTATTATAAAAAAATGAATATTTTAGCAAAAAATACAACATTTTACACATTTTTTACATTTTAAATAAAAAAATATTAATTAAAAGTTCTCATGTTTACGTCACAAACTTCCGGATAATGGTCGCCATTTTGCCACTTTTACGACAGTCCTTTTTTTTATTAGCGTCTCAATTTTTTAAAGAATTATGGATATGTATTCATCTTCTGACGATGAAAATGGCTATATTTCAAGTGAGGATGAAGTTTGGCTTGAAGAGGAAGAAGAAGAAGTCAGTGAAACTGAAAATATACATCAATTTTCCACTAAACAAGTCAACAATGGAAGGTAAACATTAGTCTTAGTGGCAAAGCCGAAACGCACATGACAATTTTTTCCAATTTTTTTTTTATTTTGTTAATTGTATATTAATTAGTAGATATTTATAGGTATCAAAACATTTACAAAAATTATGTTAGTTTAACTATTTATATAATTAAAGATACATTTTCCACACATTCATTTATAATTCATATTTGTTTAGGGCCATAGTAAATGTAACTTTCTTTTGTTTACATTGGTAACGTATCTTTTTTTCACATATGAACAAAACAAAAGAAATAATTTAACAATTTTAGATGGCTAATTTATTACTGAATATTTTGTTGAATAATTTTTTTACAAAATATCATTGTTTCATTTAAAAAAAATGTTTCTAATGTTACTACATCTTTTTATCTTCAGTCATGATGACCAAGATTCTGGACCTCCTTATGCTTTGCCACCCTTCAAACCTGAGAGAACTCCAGAGTCATTTACAAGACAAGACAGAAAAAAGTATCTGACTCCTCTGTCCATTTTTCTGTTTTTTACTTCAACTTTGGTCAGAGAGCTATGCAACACGACTAATCAGAATGCTGCATTTATTGGACCAACTAAACCAGCCATGTACAAAAACTGGACTGTCAGGGATGGCAATTGGGTCTTTTTTCTTCATTTAATTTCACACACAATTAAAACAAGTTAACAGCACTTCTTTATCACAAATACTTCTAATAAATACGACAAGTCGATTTGATTTAAATATGAGCAATCATTTCACTTTATTTACTCTAAGCACTCAACAAAAGTTAAATCAACACTATAGCTTCACAATATCAATTCTTCCAAAAAAAAAATAACACACTTCTTTTATTAACTCCTTCGTTTCTTCTTAATTCACTCCCTTCTTCCAACTTAACAAAACCTACCCTGCCCCCGTCTCTTTCTGTAGTGGCCTGTATATCTCCGCGTCCCTACAACTGACCAACGCTGTCCCTTTCGCCCCGCCTTCGTCTTTCACCTGTCTAATTACGTAACACATAACTCTACACGCTGCTGCTATTAATCATCAGTCCTGACCTATTTTCACTGTCCGTGCAATTCGTTTGTCTACTTAATTATCTGTCTATCAATCTATCACTCAATCTATCTGTTAATCTATCTAACAATATGACTGTCTGTCTATCTATGTCTATCTATTTTCACTGTCCTTACATGGACAGATGTAGGTGAAGAAGAATTTATGAGCTTTATTGGACTTTTAATGTACATGGGGATGATACAAGCTCCAAATGTTCAGTCTTACTGGAACAAAAAAAAGTTTATTCAATGGACTATGGGCAAGAGCCTTTATGACCAGACCACGTTTTGAACAAATACTTAGTTTTTTGAAAGTTTCAAACCGAATCACCGAAAAGGCAGAGGATAAATTGACTAAAGTTAGGTTTTTGTTTGATTTCATTAGAAGAAAATGCATAAAATTATACCAGCCTGGACCTAATATTTCAATTGTTGACTGAATGGTTAGAAACAAAGGAAGATATTCATTTCGTCAGTATATTAGAGATAAACCAACTAAGTGGGGGGATGAAATTATGGGTGCTCGCGGATTCTGTTACTGGATATACATATGATTGTGATGTTTATTTGGGTAAGTCTGAAACTTTATCACCATTTGGATTAGCTTATGGGGTTGTAATGAATTTAATATCTTCCATTGTTAACCTTTTCATTCCGGATGCGGATTTTTGACAACAATCGCGATAAGGCCCGAACTACGGATGTGGATTTTTGACAACATTTCACTTCAGCGATAGATTTCTATACCTTATGTTTAATGTATCGCGTTGTAACCTATATATTCTTGTAGAGAAATCATTTCTACACAAATTCATTAATGGTTTTTCATCATTTTCTAGACAGTTCTTTTTTTATTACGTTTTTAGTGGGAAGGGGGTAAAAATGACACGCTTTCTCCGATCGAAAAGTCGGCCGAAATGGCCGCTTTTGATGTCCAGTTTAAGCCGGCATTCTAGCGTAAGATTATACACGTGTGGTATCAATGTAAAGGTCAGCCTTCCCTCTATTTGAATATCTAGGTCATTTGCGTAACTTTTCCATTATGTAATAACAGGGAGGCAGAAACCAGACCCTCTGTGTGAGGAATTTCTTTGTCCCGAGCTCGCTGGTGGTAAAAATTGCATAACAGGTTCACCGCGCGTGCGCAGTACTATTGTTAGCCTTAGACACAGAACGCAGCGTGTTGCTTCAAAATCAAACACATTTTACAAATTATTTAACATTTACGTTTAAAAATGATTTTTTTTACAATAAACAATATAAAAACTGATTATAATGAATTATTTCTAGTAGATTTACGACAATGCAGTTATTTTCGATAAAAATCGGAAGATTTATGACAGCACTAAAATCCCCCCTCCTCCGAGATGAGGCCATTGGCGTGTTTAACGTCTTAAAATTACGATTACAATTTCTTTATATTAACTTGCTATAGACTTAAAATACATTAAAGAGAATATATGAAATATAAAATCATCACTTCCAATTGCAGTTTGTTTGTTTTTGTTTTGTGAATGTGCTATATTTCTGTTATTAATGGATGCGTGTTTTTGTGAGACTTAGTCTTAGTATTTCAATATGGATTACATTAATTATGATGACGTTATAAGAACATGTGAGTAGCTACATTTTCCATTTTAAAACATTGTTTGTGTCCTTATTATGTTTAGTTTTAGTACTATAACTTAAATCACTTATTTTTTCTAAATCACTATGATTTTATTGAGATTTATAATTTGCGTCCGGACCGTTTTATGGTCCAATATGGTGACCGATTTCAAAAGTTCGTTATTATATTAATTTTGGAAAAAAAAATGAAGAAAGTATAGCCGATAGGAAGAGAAATGAACATTTATTATTATAAAGCTTAAATTCGGAAACATTAGTTATAATTAGTTTGTTGTTTTTTCGTTTGTAATGTGTATGGTTTGAAAGTTGCATAACCAATTGGAAGGAATAAATTATATGGAATTTATATACTTTTATCATCTTTACTATAAAATCAACATACATAAAATATATATCATAAGAAAGATTGTTTAATTTCCGACATGTTGATATATAGATCATACTATTCAAGATTGTAGTTGATAAATAGTTGCACAATAAATAAAGTCTATATAAACAGCCCACACTCAGGTCCTCCATTAAAAATAGTGATTATTTTCAATTCATAACAACTTTATCAAATCTTGATCAATTTTAGTAATTCTTACACTGTTGTAAAGGAAATTGAATGATGTTTATTTTATTTTGATATACCCATAGACTATTTTTATAATCTCCAGTTAAAATCTTCAGTTGAAAATAGGGTTTAAAAAATCAAAATTGAAAAACAAAATTGTCATACTTTTCTGAATAATAACTTTTTAAATATCAATTGTATAACTTTAATTCTTTCACAGAATGAAAGATAATTTATTTTTTTGTAATAAAATGTATACTTTTAAAGAACTATCTCTATTACTTTAAAAGTTACATGCGTTTTTGTGCACCCACCCGTTTTTTCCCAAAACTTTTTGCTCAAGCCCAAAAACCCTCAGTAATTGCAGGGTATCTCTAGTTTTTCTAGTATTTAGACTGCCGAACATATCTGCAAATGGAAAGAAAAATGATATTCAATTAATATTAAATATCTTTAAAAACACACAATAGTGTTTGCATACAATATGTCACTTACATGCATAACATACATTTTTTGCAATTCATTGCTAACTGCTACAATAGAATATGCTACATCATAGTCAAAATTTTGCATTGTTAAAAGAAAATGGTTTTTCGTTTTAAGATTTTTTTTTTGGCATTTATGTTGTCTAATGGTATATATTGTAAATGCTACAATCTCTTTGTCTTGCCTGTAACACACTTTTTCTCTTACCAGTAATTCTAACGATGTTTGATAAAATCACTTTCCTGGGCAACCTGGTTGTATGCTGTATCTTGCTGAATCTACATGCTGAGGGCCCAACTTCTGTTGTGTCCAGACACATACCTTAGTTTTCAACGGTTGACAGAATCTATAATAAGTGTACAACCTTTTCAACACTGATGGCCACACTGAACATTAATTTCTAGTTAGGAAACCAACAAGATTGATTTTTAAATCAGTGCAAAGTAAATAATAATAATATATATTAATGAAGAAATAAAGAATACACTTATATAATATATTTCACGCTCATTTACCTCTCATACAGAGAGTGGCCATACAGCCACGGGTTTTGCACCCATGATCTAAAATAAACATTTCATCCTCAACTTTCAAGGACTTATGATTAATCATTAAGCAATTTTTATTTTTCTTATTTTTTTTTAATAAATTACAATCAATGCTATGATTTTGGAATATTTATAGAGGTAATTTATCAAAATATTAATTGTCACTATAATAAGAGATTACCAACGTCAATCATGTTATAATGTGATCCACGACCATGCCGTCCACTCCATGCATATAAATCGTCATAATTTGACATAATTATGGTATAAACATACGCTTTAAATACCGGTATAATTATAGAAACGCAGTGGCTACGATTACGCCCGACGTAATCCGTATTGCTCCACACCCTAACCCTATTCCTAACTCTAATATCTATGGCCGTAACCCGGAAAAAAAATACGGATTACGGCCTTATTCCTATTATAATAAAATGGCGTCCGACGTAACCGTAGCCACTGCGTTATAGAAATTTCAAAAGATTATGAATAAAAACTTACCTTGGTGGTCCACACTTAAATAACAAAGCTTTAGTAATATTTGAAATATTTACACTGAAATATTCTGTAATAACAACATGTCCGCGCCCACAAATGGCGTTGTTCCATTAACAGACATACAGGAAGTAAGGTTCCATTCTATGGGTTACGTGCACATTAGGGTGATAACAAAAAAAAAATTTATGAAACCACTTGCAATCGAGGAACTTTTATGTGTAATTTAAGAATATCAGTTGCATTTTAAATTTTTTTGAAAAAAGTTCCCCCACCTCCCCCTTTTTCGGAAGAAAAAAGTGAAAAAATATTTTTTTTTTCAAAAAAAAAGACATGTTTTTTTTTTAGCTTAATTCAAAAAAGTATTAATAATAATTAATCAACTGTTATTAAGAAATAAGATACAGAACAGTTAGTAATATGTACAGAATGTACAAGAAATGTTCAAAAGTCCTATGAACTTCAGATTCAAAAATTCAATTTTTCTCGATTTCGCATGAAGTTCCGCCATCAGTTTCACAGCACGTTCAGCAATTTGGTTAGATCTGGGAATCTCAATTAATTACTTCTCGACTGAACAATGGGTCTTTAAACACTTAATTGCCTTCTTGCATTTTTTCTTGATGAGTGAGGTAAACAGTTCATTGAAGGACGCTTCATTGTAGTGTTGCGAATCGAACCAAGCATTTGCCCATTCGTAGCAGATGAAGTTGCAGGCAGAAGCGAGAATACTGCGCCACTCTGGTATCAGAAATAATGCTATAACAGTAAATATTGCATGTGAGTTCCATCTTGCCTGGTGTAAATTTGGTAATTTATTCCAGCTGATGCGAGGCCAACGTGGGTTCTCGCCTGTGCTAACATCTTTTGTCGCAAGAAGCGGTAATCAGCTTGAAGAGTGACATAGTTTTGTGTTAATTTGCCCATGAAGGAATGGTTGAGTTCTTGTTTGCTCATTAGCTCTTGAATAAGAAAATTCATGACATGTTTCAGAAGAAGGTCGAGTACATGGTGCTGACAGTCAATATATTGTGGTTTCTGAAAGCCATTGCTCAAGACATCATCCTGTATGAGCTTTACAATCCCGTGCAAATGGTCAGTATTTCTGCGGTCGTGTTGCAAATTAACATACAAATATTTTCTCAAGCATCATATTCATCAATTAGCTGATGTAGTTCATTGTGAATGGCCACGGCAGAACCACTCTCACATTTGAGAATACCGAGTTTGATTTCGGTTGTCATCTTTTTCAGCAAACCTACTTCTCTTCCCCTTGCACTCTTTTACCATCAAACTGGATACAATAGGGATCTTTGCTTTGAAGTTTTTGAACAATTTTAGTTTTTATTTTCCGTCCTTCAGAGATTACTCATTTCCAGACACCCACCTGACTTGGAACCGGCACATCATGACCCTGTTCAGCAATGGTTGCAAGAACGTCATGTGCTTTATGTGTGGAAAAGTTTTTCAGTACTAGTAAACCCGCCGTTCTAGTGCTTGCTCTATGGTAATTCGGTTTGCATTCAGAAGATGACGTTTAAGAAATAGTTGGCGACTCGTGTGAAGAAGCAGAGGTTTCAGAATCCGAAGATTTTGAGACAGTTGTGTTTGTTTGTGTAGGTTTTGAGACAGTTGTGTGTGTTTGTGTAGGTTTTGAGACAGTTATATGTGTTTGTGCAGGTTGTGAGACAGTTGTATTTGTTTTTGCAGGTTGTGATTGAGTAAAGCTGGCTTGAGATTGAGTTTTTGATAGTCGGATTCGTTTTCTTGGGTGGAATGATTCCAAAGGGGCTTGTTTGACCATTGAATAACCAATCTTTCCTCCACTGTTAACTTGCCTCTGGTAGAGCTCTTTATCATGTGTGCTTTTCCATTCTCCATTAACGTTGGTGACATCAAATAACTGATAAAGTGTTATCAGATGGTTTCTTTTTGTTTTCGTCATATCAATCAATCAGACCATTGAGCTTCATTATGATTAGTGTGCTGGATAACAGTAGAAAGTCTTGAATTTCCCTCCAGAGCAATTCTATATCAGTAATCATAATTTTGATTCGATCCAGTCGCCGTTTCTGGCTATTGAACAGAAAAGTGAAGTTTCCAAGAATTTGACGGTTTGTCGGCATCCATGTGAGATTGATTAGCTTTTCAACAGATAGAATTCTTGGATACCTCTTCTGTTTAGAAGATGAGGGAAGATGAGTATAGTAAATGCCTTGTTTATAAACACATGGAAACAGACGACTGAAATGTGCTTAAAAGCAGTCTAGAAAGTCATATACAATAATTCAGTGTGAAATCAAAACCGAGCGTCAAACTGCGCGATATGAGAAAACAAAAATTAAAAAGTGGGGGAACTTTTTTCAATTTAAAAAAAATTAATGTTGCTACTGTCATCTACCTATAATTGTTCCTCGAATGTAAGGGGTTTCAGTTTCGTTACGAAAAAAAATGAAAATAGTTATCACCCAAGTGCACATCCATAGATATATAAGACTAGATCGCTTATGCTTATTTAATAGAGACCGAAAAAGTGTTGTATTCGAGACCCCTACTTTAAAAAGAGAAGAGTACAATTCTGTACAGTTCTTTATTTTTTTTCCGAAAAAGATTTCATTCCTTTTAATAAAAAAAAAATCCCCATTCATGCTAGAGGTTGGCGCTTTTAAAATCTACTGATGTGTCCGAAAAAATTATATTTGACGGTTAGTAATAATATAATCAAACAACCGGGTACACAACACGAAGGCATTTTATTCAAAGTTAATTGAAAAAAAAAGTTTTTGAAAATTTGTCAAGGAAAACAATGCAAAATGTCTTCTATTTATTTTGGTTACTTAAGGTTTCTATGCGTACTACGTCATCAGGTTATACAGAATTGTACTCTTCTCTTTTTAAAGTTATGGTCCGCACAATATATGTCTATGCATAGCCCATAAGCGATCTAGTCTTATATATCTATGTGCACATCTAGCCAAAAAAGTTTTTCATGGTTACTAGATCTTCAGTTTAAAAGAGCTACACTAATAAAAATACCTTTTTACAAAGAAGAAATCTTTGGGTAAAACTAGGTCAAACTTAGCGTGCACACAGACACTCCGATAATTTATCTTTTAGGATGTAAGAAAAAGAAACAAATAATTAAATTTTTAATTATTTCATAACTTAAAAAAAAAAATATGTTGAAAATATGTATCAAAGCTGAACACAGAGGCGTACCTAGGCTGGGGTATCCAAAATCGAAAGACCCACAGGGTCCCATCTTGAGGGGAGCCCCCAAAAATTATTTTTGACATTAAATATTAAGTACATAATCTCTTTTCATAGTAGTAAACGTCAAAATGCAGGGGCCCCAAAAAGAGGCCAAGCCCCCGGGCCCCCAAATCACTAGGTTCGGCACTGGCTTTGCAATAGTCATTTTATGCAAAGGCTTTGCAGGGTACAGTTAGTAATCTATATTATGATTCTATACTGTCGTAAATCGATTTTTACTAATAATAAGCTCGTAATAATTAATTATGCTAAAAATACAAGATTACCTAATTTTGTTAATTAAAATTCAATTTAAAAAATATAACTAAGCCAGCGGTACGTTGGCGGATCCTTTTTTAACTGTAAAAAAAAAAAGCTAAGTTCCCTTAAGCCAGCCCCGTAGCCAGGGGGGCACTGTGGGGCCATGCCCCCCCTCACCGCTAGGTGTGGAGTTCCCCCCCCCCCTTAAAAAAGAAGAAAAAAATAAAGAAAAAGCCCGTCACAGCTTCTTTTACTTGTTCCGCTACTTTTGATTCCGTGTTTTCTATAAACTATATTTAGCTATAAAGGTTTAAATTCCTTAAATAGAGGAAAACGAACTATTTTTATAATTTATTTTTCTGCGAATTTTTGAAGTTAGTGGATTTCGTCAAGTTTTGGATAAATGGATGAAATTCCACGTATATTTAGATAAATATCATGAAGATGCATTTTTAAATGAACATAAAAGTGATATTGATATAGATTTAAAATGTATTTTAATTTGCATTATTGTGTAAAATAGTTAATCAGATGATTTAAATGAAAGTATTAATGAAATAAGTCTGGTGACGTTGCTATGGAAAACCATTGAAAGATACGCTGTCGGGTAGGGCCACAGTAAATAATTTTTTTGTTCATTATACATGCTAAAGATATGTTACCCATTTCTCTGTCAGTTAGTGATAGAAATCAAGTTAAATTTTTTGAGTTATTTTTCTTAACTTTTCCGTGGCCTATGTTTTTTTTTGCCTTTTTTTTTATTATCGTTAGGTTGCTCTGTTCAATGAAGTTTTTGTTCATTTAAAACTTTTTAAAATACCCCTTATCATACATCAACTCATTCAGAAATGCACAAACATTAAAACTGTGCCACTTTTGTTGACATCTCATAAAGAAAAAAAATCAAACAGTAAACACCAAGAAGGAAAAAAAATCTTTTTGAGATATACTGTAAATTTTATTCTTATATTAAACCTCAGTCAAAATTACATATTACAACACAAAATTCAATGAAATCTATCAATAAATAAAATAGTTATGACATTTTATATAAAACACACACACACTAATTTTATGAGTCAAAATTATCAGATAACCAAAACAAAAAAAAAATTAATTTTAAATTGAATAAAATGCCACATATTATATATTAGTGAGAGCAGAAATGCAGAATGTTTTATCATGTTAGATTACTTTAGACAACTTTTTTATAATGATTTTGTAGTATGTAAAATGTAGAAAAAAAGATGGTGTTAAATTTTATTCACAGTTAAAAAAACAGGTAGAAATAATTTTTTTAATAACAATCCCTGTAATTCTTATGATTATATTAAATCTACATTAAAAATACACAATATACGAAGGATTCATAAATATTTACCCACAAATATATTTTAAAATCATTTTCAGTAAAACATGCATGAACATTTCTTTATTGGAAAAAAAAAAAGATTTCTTTCCTGAAATTTAGTGAAAGACATTTTAACATCGTGCTCATTTCTTCAACATGTATCAGCTAAAACCCAAATTTTCATCCCCCATTTAGTTGGCTTATCTATAATATATTGTCTAAAACTATATTTACCAATGTAGATTATTTCATCTATAGTAAAATTTTCATAAGGCAGGCAGTACACTTTCTTCTAAAAAATTAATGGATATTTACCTTGGCTCGATATTTTATATATTTAAAATCCATGAAATAGTTTGAATCTGAGCTTAGATATGAATGATCACGTCCAAAGTCCATGGAATAGCACATCGGAGGAGAAATATGAATGTGTGGAGAAATATGAACGTTAAATTGGTGTTTGTATAATACTCATGCACAAAACAAAGAGTATGTAAAGCTCATTGAGTGTCACTTAGTCCAGTACTCCTACAGGGAACTTTTCAGGTCTTTCTCATGTTTTGCATTGCTGTTTGTATAGTGTCCAATTTGTACCATAACTCCAGAAGAACACAACTTGATAAAAGCTCCTGCAGAAAAGTAAAAAAAATGTACATTTTTAGTGAAATTTTTTTTCATAAATGTAAAAGTATAATACAGTTTGTAATACATAATTTCTAATTCCATACATGTAATAATCAAAATTCTGATGATATAAAACTTAACAAATTAGTAAAAAGTAACACTTTTCTTCATTAGTATAGAATACATATACACCAATGAATTTGATATTATTAGTAGGCTATTTTATTTATAAATGATTGTTACTTGGCATAAGAAATTCAAGATTCCATTGTCTTGTTTCTTGTCATTCATCATCGAAAAGATGAAGGCCTGGTGCCCTAGCTGGAAGTGTTGAATCGCTTTGAGATGTCCATCATCATTAATGCCATAGTCCCTAAAGTTAAGGATAAGACAAAATATTTAAATAAATATACTGCATAATAATAGAATTACATTCATATAGACTATCAGGTTTTAAAAAAATGTAGTTAATACCATTATAAGTTTATATCTTTTTTAAATTACATGACAGAATATTCCATAATTGTACTTTTTTTTTTGTAAAAAAAAAATAGTTCCTGGTACTAACTAAGTGATGGATTGCCTAAATTTTAGCTAAAACCCAGCGTCTAGTTTAGTTCGTATTGCGCATGATTTTAAAAAATTCAATTTTAACACATTAATGATATAATAAATTTATAATAAACGTTCAAATACAAGAAAAGTAATATTTTCCCCCCACATTAAAAAAGGTGTTGGTATGCCTTACCGGTGCGTACCGTCACAAAAAAGCACTGAGTTAGGTACTTGGATATCGCTAAAATTTCGGCCGGAAATCGGAGTATTTCCTGCCATAGACCATATAAACTTGTGAATGATCCTACCCTGAGTAATGTACTGGTTTTCTTTAATTGGAATGCTTTATATTTGATATTTCTTTATGTATTTTTACACAGTTACTAAAAGAATTGGGTAAATATTTATAATAAAGTTCTTTTATTGCATAAGTTTACGTTTTTGTTTATGGATTCTTCTTTGGAAAATAAGGTATGCTGACATTTGTCCTGGCTCATTAATTAGATTGCTTCACAGAGTTTTTTAAATTCTACTAATTAAGACATGTTATAGGATAATAATTTTAACAATTTCACAAACGTTTTGTCCCATTATGAATAAAAAAAAACAGAATCTTAACCATGCTCGATTGGCAGATTTTAATAACCTATTATCGATAACGGCCGCCATGAAAATGAAAGGTGGCTATTTGTAGTTCTTATCTGTATAATCTATCTACATCACTGTCTAAACACTTTTTGTGTTCATTTTTAATATTAGCATTTATTATAAAATTACAGATTAGCACAATTTCACTAACGTTATGTACCATTATGAATAAAAAAAAACCAGAATCTTAACCATGCTCGATTGGCCGATTTTAGTAACCTATTATCGATAGCTGGCTATTTGTAGTTCCTGTCTGTGTGCTCATCGGGGCAGATGAAGTGTAGATTTCATATTACATGCAAGTTACAGTAAAGTCGGCTTATATAGGGATTGTGTGGTTAGCAAAATGCTCAGCCGCTTTTACTCCCCCAACTTAAAGTCAGATACCCATTTAAAGCTGGGTGGACTTGGGGAATTTTAACAGGACCTGAAAAATCCAAAGGTTTTTACTGAGGTTCAAACCAGGGCAGGTACCCTCCGTTTTTAGCGCATTTTCGAGAAGTCGAATGCGCTATTGTTTCCGTTTTGTCCGTCTGTCTGTCTTTTCTTCTGTCATCACCCTAGATCTCAGCAACCATAAGTCCTAGACCCATGATGTATATACTTTTTTTTTGTAGGTCTTGGCCTGCCAACCCTGCATCAAAAGCCCATTTCGCGATCTGACCTCTTGTATTGGCAGTTCGACCTCCTAGAAGTGCCATATGACCTCATTTTCCATACTAATTTTTTTATTTCACTAAAGTGTTCAGAATTTAAGCAGAAAATTCTAACAACTGATCAAACGTACTAAGATTTTTTTCAGATATATGCATTACACAATTGAATTAATAAACATTTCCAAAATTTACAAATATTTACTGAAAGCTAACACACGTACTGATACATAACACGAAAATGCGCTAACACGTCCTGTGTCCAGAATGGAACAGGCTTTAAGATGCTGGTTTTTAACTGTGCTGGTGTCTTATTTGGCTGCTTAAGTTAAAGTTTCTGATACGGTTGGTTAAAAACATCTGGCCATATCGGAAGTGAAGTGCAAAGATAAACATTGAAAATGGTTTATTGGTTGTTTCCTTTTTAACTGTAACCAATGAAAAGCAGAAAACGACGCAGTACGCGGGGAAATAGAGAGGTCACAGTATTTAGCCACCGCCTTTTTGTTATTGTTAAAATATGTTTTTCTACTTTAAGGTCAAATAATTATGGATCACACTTTTGTTAGCCATCAGAATATTTCTGAGTATGCGACAATTAACGTATTGTATGAGAGTGTATACTTAACTGTCTTCATTATTATTGAAAATTGTGGAGGCCATTAGTTACTAATTAGTTCACTATACCACTTTATGCATTTTTTTTGCCTTGAAAGTTTAATTTAAATATTATTTTTTGAATTTGTAATAATTGATTTTCAATTTCTTTTTATTCAACACACTAGCTCTTTACAAGTACAACAGATTGCATTAAGTACAACAGAGCTGTTTTGTCAGTCCAATCTAGAAAAATATAATGATTTTTGTAAAAATCAGCTTATTACCATTGATGTGAAACAGAGAGGTGAACATTATTTGCAAGAATTGTTACTTTTAAATGATATAGAAGTTAAGGTAATTATATTTCAACCATCAGATTGATAAGTAAACATTTGTTAAATGGTTTAATTTCTAGCAGTGGCTCCATCTAGATGGAATTTTAATAAAATTGTTTTGTTCACTTTAGTAGGCTTGGGCTGACTTGAAAAAAAAAGAATAGTTGCCATGCATGCGCACATCATTAAAATTAGTTTATCTTTACTCTTAGTCTTAGACGGATCCCTAATATAAAAGTATACACTTTCTGTCTAGATGGAGACGATTTCTATTTATTTTAAGGGACAGGCTATGCTTACGTCAAGACGTAATTCATATTTTTTTTTTCCGGATTACATCAATAGATATTTCTCCACACCCTAACACTGTCCCTAACCTTAACCCTAACCCCTAACCCTTTTTGTTTACGCAGTGGCCACGGTAACATCAAGACGTAATTTGTATTTTTTTTTCCGGATTACGTCAATAGATATTTCTCCACACCCTAATATTGTCCCTAACCCTAACCCTAATGCTAACCCTAATATAATTGCCGGTACCCGAAAAAAAATGAGAAATAATAGAATGGCGCTTGACGTAATCGTAGCCACTGCGTTATTTTAAAGGGTTTCTGGGGGTATAGATACAGCTTTAATGTTTTTTTAACCAATGAAATTTTTTAATCTGGCTATGTTAGGGGTTGACGGTCTCAAAAACAAAGAATAATTGCGATTTCTGCGCATATCTATAGATGAAAAAAAAATGGAATCCGTCTAGACGGAATCTGAGCCACTGCGCATTAATTTAGCCTTTACTTCACAACCTTAACCTCTTAAAAATTTTTGTTATGAAATTATACAAACCATAATATGGCATATTTAAAAATATTTGGCTTAGGGGTAGGCTATCAATCTATCATGTGATAGGCGTAATTTAGTAAATTGCCATAAGTATAAAACATCACTTGTAATTAAGATATAATCATAACTGAATCGCTGTTGGAACATACTCTGCAAGCCCTATTAATCTATACTATTTTATTTTTTTTTCTATATAGCAATTTTGAATTTTTTAATCAAAATACCTAATTTAAATGGTTTGGATAAAAAAAAATCATAGTCTATATTTCATTGTTGTGCACTTCAACCATATTGCATTTAATTAGTCAGAATGCACGCTGACAATTTAATTTCATTTTTATTAATATATGTGTATTTTACACACACACACACACATGCACACACACACACACACAAATCCAACATTTTCCTTCTTTTGTTGCTATGTTTTGTCACAAAACAACACCAGTGTTTATTTAAATACATGCACAGCCAAATTAAAAATGGGGCTTTTGGTCTTTCTTTTTTTAATAATTGTATTATTAGTGAAAACGTAATGATACATTGTTGCTGATCGGCTCTTAGAAACAAAGCAATGGACTCATTAGAGTGGGTGGACTACCTATAAGAGGGGAAGAGATAACAGAATGGAGAGACCAGAGGAGACCGGATGACATGAGGAATAAGAAGATATGGGAGGAACAAAGAAGGACAGTGCAGTGAAGAGTAACGGTTGTTAGAGAGTTCATGTGGTGGATTATAATTTCATATAGAGTAGTTACATGTGGAGTAATGTATTCATGGATGTTATAGTAAGATGTTATTTATTGGTTCATCACCTCAGAGGTGTTAAATATTCCATTCTATTTATTTGTGCATTCCTCAATTGGATTATTTTCTTGTAACACACCATAATACTTCTTTTTTATATGGTGGCAGTGTAAAGAATAAAGGTAGCAGTGATTTATTTCATTGTGTTAGTCAGTACATTGACATGATACTCTGAAGTGATAGCAGCTACATAATACATTTACGGAGATACTGAAAGAATACGCTTCAAAGAAAAAGTTCAAAGAAATTGAAGAATTTTCTGAAGCTTAATGGTAAGAATAACATTTTATTCTTGATATATTCCTCTTGATATTTCGGACTTAAGATTAGTTATAGTACTACTTGACATTGAAACGTATCATTTGTGACCATGAGCTATAAGCACATGTAAGCCCACAACTAATTGTATCACACTGCAACTGTATTCAAGTCCACAATAAGTTTAACGAGATTATTCGGAAGAGACTCTGTATACATTTTTGTTGGACTTCATTTACTCGAAGCAAAGAAAGTAATTTCATCTAAACGTTTATATATCTGAACATAACAATGGCGAGTACCAAGATTGAAAACCCAGAAGAATAAAAATGGAGGCAGTACAAAATTAGAGAAAAAATAGGTCTCAAAGGTAAAGAATTGTTAGAATGTATAGACAAAAAAGAAATGAGAATAAAGAAAGAGATGAGAGAATAAAAGAGAGAATTAAAAAAAAGCTATGAGGAAAGAGAATTAAAAAGAAACTATGAAGAATGAGAATTAGAACTAGCAATAATAGCTGCAACTTAAGATGATAAAACAACAGTGATAGATGAATCAAAAGGAATGTACTTGACTCAATTGAAAATGCTACCTTTCAATGGTAAAACTGAAGATATTGACACATGTTAACTAATCTTCAAACAACAGTGTCAGCTGCAAAAAATTTTCAGTCAATGACTGGAAGTCGGAACTTTTCAAGCTAATAAAAGATGACGCAAGAAAAGCAATCATGACCGTACATACCTATGCTGAATTAAGTTATGAAGAAATAAAGATGCAACTTGTGAAATATTTTAATAAAACGGAAGAAAATTATCGTCACATATTTCATGAACTTAAAATGACAAATAGAGAACAATTATGGCTTATGATGGCAGAAGTTGACATTAATAAACCCAGTGCTATTTTAGAAATGATGGTAGTTGACAAGATTCTTAACATGTGCACTAGAGAGGTGTTCTCTTTCAATAAACAGAGGAGTGTTAAAACTGTCATAGATATCATAAAAGTTCTGAGTGATTATAAAGATTACTATCCCATTGATGAAATAGGTATATCAGACATTTGTGATCTATAGATAGATTCAAACTACGGTTGGAAACATACAAATCACAGAATGATAGAAACATGACAAGATACAAAAGTCAATCTAAAGACAATATTGTTTATTCTGAAAGAAGAATATGTTTCTATTGCAAGAGGAAAGGTCACATAGCGAAATTCTGTTACTGGAGAAAGAAACAAGGACAGCATAGGCCAGAAAAACTTTACTACGTCAAAATAGAAGCGGATTAGAACATTATTCTACTGAGTAGTATGCTAATAGAAAGAATCCAAAACAGAAAGTTCAAGATAATGGTGAAACAGAACAATACTGTGCAAATATTATAAGTGCTAAAGGTCAAATACAATTTTATCCTGCTATCGTTAATGGTCAACAAATAAAATGTCTTAGAGATTCAGGTTGTACTACTGTGGTGGTGAAAAGTCTGGTTAACAAAGATCAGTACATGCCAAAGAAAATACACATCAAGCTAGGAGATGGAACTGTGAAGTGGCAGCCATTAAAGTAGACTCACCATGGTTATTTGGTGTATGTGAAGCTATTATACTAGATTATCCTGTATGTGATTTGATTATTGGTAATTTGGCAGGAGTATCGAAAGATCACACAGTAACAATAGTAAAGAACTGGATACAAAGAAAAAGAAATGAAGATGTAGAAATTTGTTCTGTCTGCATACATGATAAACAACAAAGATTGCTACTAGAACAAAAATGAATGGAACAGAAAAAACATGTTGCTTCATACAATGTACGGAGGAGAATATAGACAAATCAACCGCTGACGAGGAAAAGATTATGCTTCTTAGAAACAAACTGGCAGTTCACAACAATGCAAATAAAATAGCTACTCAGTACTCATACGGTTATGATAACATGTAGGCAGATTTAATTCACAACCTTTGCAATAAAATGGAACATGTCAGAGGTCATAAAGATCAAGTTATTGCTGTAATGACTTGGCAATAAACAAGAAAGAAAATATGATTCAAGAAAAAAATATTAAAATAGAACAATCATATACCGGATCTGTTGTCTAGAATGATAATTGGGACATCTACAAACAATTAATGAATATGGATTCAATACTTAAAAACTTTTGTGTCATTGATGTTCAACTATTCTATCACACATAAACGTATATTGGTTGAATTATTATTGTTGGAGCTGACGTCACAAAACTGTTTTTATCAACGCACGTTATTGGTATTTTTGCTACTAAGAAGCAGCCTGTTATTGCTGTGAGCACACTTTGCTCAATTTTTCGTCATATCTAATAGGAGCAGTTTGTCGTTACTGTGAGCAGTCGTTGCTCCTATTGTCATCTTGACGATGCTGTGAGTTGTAGAAAACACGTTGCTGTGTGCTGTACTATTCAAACTTAAAAAAAAATATAACCATAATATTCTATTTGGTTGCTGTGTGCAGTAGAAACGTGACTACTGTGAACAATTTTTTGCATGAACATTTTTCAGTGTAGAGACTGTTATTGATTTTTTTTTTGCTTAACTTTTCTAATTGACCTGACGTCATTGAAACAAGACAGCGTGTTGTAAGAAACTTGTTACACATATCTGTTGTTGTGCTGATGTTGATGAGGTGATGGACTAAACACTTACTCAAGGAGAACCATACTTTTTCTTCATGTATTAATTACACATTTGTTTAATATAATTATTGGCATCTGTCTAGAGATGTAATTGTATTTTTTTTTTGTAGTTTAACATGTATTACATTTTGTTTTTCATTAAAAAGATGGAGAAATAATTAATAATGATATTTCATAATAATGTGATGCTCTAAATTATGGGAAGGACGTTTCTTTGAATTGATTTTTTTTTTAATTGTTGATATTGCCGAAATTTCATTATGTAATGAAATTTTTTTTGGGGGGTAATGGGGGTGTCCTATCCCTTAAGATCACACATTGTTTGATCATTGTGTTGTTCCCCTTTTTGTAGATTAGGTGCTTGTGACCTGGTTATAGTAAGGACATGAATGATGAAATAGTATCATTCACCCACGCAATAAACTTCATCTTGGGTTTGGTGCGGATCACCCATGCAATAATCTTCATTTTCGATCTGGTGCGAAATCTACCCACGCAATAGCATTGACCTATAGTTTTGGCAGGGAAAAGAGAGTGGGTGGACTACCTATAAGATGGGAAGAGATAACAGAATTGAGAGACCAGAGGAACCGGATGACGCGAGGAGGATTGAGAAGATAATGGAAGGAACTAAGGAGAACAGTGCAGTGAAGAGTAACGGTTGTTAGAGAAATCATGTGGTGTATTATGAGTTCATACAGAGTAGATACTTGTGGAGTAATGTATTAATGGATATTATAGTAAGATGTTAATCATTTCATTCTATTAATATGTGGATTCTCATCTGTAAATATCACGTATTAAAGTTCAGTTGTTAATTCTCTTATTCTATAAGGAGTTTTGTCATGTTGTTATATTTGGAACGCAAGTGGGTTACGATAGTCTTATATTTGTGTTTCTAAGGCATATTTGTGTATTTTAAATTGACAATTGCAATTCTAGCTTATTAGGACTTAAATATCTGAATCCTACTTACTATTATATATTAATGATATTACAGATTTGTCGTATTATTTAAAAATTTTGATACTTCAGTTGAAATTGGTAACTAAAAGATAAAAAAAACATTTTCCTCAATTTGAGCTACAAAGTTTGCGGTTGAAAAAAAAAAGTTGCTTTATTTAACTTCAGAACAGACTGAGCTGATCTCTGTTTTTTCTTTTTAGCTTTCCCAGGAAAGCTTGTACGCTTGTGTAATCTACATAGCAGTTATAGAGTCAAGGTAAATTTGTACTATTTTGAATAATTACTTTCCTGTTTATTTTAAATAAAATATGTATATTGTTAAACTTGACATAATGAACTAGAGATGTTACATTGTCATTTATTTTTAAATAGTAAGAATCAAAGGTTGTATTGCTAAAAAGAAAACAATTAATAATACTCAATGCAAAAAATACACCAGTGATATGTAATGTATTTCATTTCGCATATGAAGCATTTGTTTAAAAAATGGAGATGAATTTGGGTTATTGTACATGTTAAGTACAATTTAATTAGTTTCAGTGTTTAAATTTTTAAAACCTAATTTGAAGTATTCCTTATGTCTTGTGTTATTTAAAAAAAATATCAGTTTGCCTTATGGGGATATGGACCCATTACTGTTTGATAAGCCACTGGAGCTGTCGATGACTGTAACAGAAGTCTTATTAAAGACTAAAATAAAGTAAGACATTAATAGTACTTATCTTTTCAATTAGTATTGCTTGATCAAAACATAAATGTTATTGATGTTATTATTCTATCATAACATTGGCATAATAAACAAGTCAGTTTAATTTATGAAAGAGTTTTCATTATTGTAGCAAATATATTAAGCATTAGCATACATGTCTAATGAATTAGTTATTCAAACCAGTTTATTGACGAGTTTTTTTTAAAATCAACAACAATGCCAAATGTGTTTTTCCCTGGAAAGTAGGTTCCAAACTCTTGACGTGTCAACCCCTCTCCCCTTCATCCGTCATATTTTACTCTACGCTTCATCCCCACGTAAATCTTGCTTACCCTTAACACCACTTCCCATCCCAATAAAAAAAGATATTCTAAATTTGACACACTTCGCAGCCTCTCCCCACCACAAAGATGATGTTATGGCTTACTCAACTTCCTAACCCCTTTATCTAAAAAAAATTGACACAAACTTTCATTGTTTCAAACCCATAGCACCTGGCATTCACACTAATGGCTAGCGTCTGCAGATGTTCACTAATTGTATCATTCAGGGTCTGAAAATAGAATTAAGAAATGACAATCCTATTGTTTCAAGTTCACTTAGCTGCAATTATTTAATGTGGCGCCATCATTTTCAATATATTTAATGAAGTAATAAATGCTAGGGGTATGTGGCAATAACTCATAATGCAGCAAAGAAAGCTGCATTTTTGAGCGGGCACTAATAAAAATTTGCAAATCACTACTTTATAAATGTACATAGCTAATTATTTTCTTTTAAGTAAAGGGAAATCAGTCAAAAAGTGGTAGATAAACTAGTTTACATTTTTTTCTTTTTTAATAAAAAAAAATTCTCTTGAAATTTTTTTTTAATTACCCATTTTTGCTTTTTAATTTGGTTTTAATTTCTGCTCTTTTTTTGTCTGTACAGAATAATCTTATTAAATGAAATTAAATTCTTCTACAGCATCAATAAACTCTTTCAAACAATGCATTGGATAAGAGGGCAGATTCAACTCTCAAAAACTGTTCAGGATCATCTTAAAAAGCTAGAAACTAAGTACCTTGTGGTTTCAGCCTTGTTTCATACCTTTGAAAGGTAGTTTTTTTATATAATTTTAATAAGTTTGCTAAAAAATTAATATAATCATATTTTAACGAAACAAAATGTAAATGTTCTAAAACCTCTAGATAAGATTAGATACCATCCTGTTTGCTTAAAACCAGAACAGGCTGTTAATCCACACTCTGTCAAATGTTGTTTTGACACAATGGAATAAGGATCAACTTGTATGCGTTTTTCTATTATACTTCACAGTTTTTTCTGCTGTATTTCTCTTTAATAATTAAATTCTTATAGATTTGTTCCACTGTTTTTTTAATAATTCAATAGTAAAACATTTGTTCCATTGTGTTACTGCCTGGTCTGAATCATGCTTGTGTTCTGAAAGCTTAGTTCTTAAAGCTATTCAGAACAACTCTAGGTATAACTTTGATAGGTTAAATTGGAGACTAATGGTTCTGTTTAGGTTAGACGGGTTGGTGGTGGTGGAGGTGTTTGATGGCGAACATAATTTAGTCAACTAGAAAAAAAAAATAGCCCCGTTTTGTCTATTGCTTAGTGATGAGCTAGGGAGGCACCGATTATATACCCCCCACCCCCCGTTTCAAGTTGTATACTTCCCGCAAGTCAACACTAAATTCGTGCACTAAAAACAAATCGGTTGTTTTGTGGAATGAGTAAACGACCTGAGTTTAGCCCTCTTTCCAGGTCGAGGAAACGGATGCAATAAATCTCTCTATGTGTATATACCATCCCCTCCACCTCCATCTAATCCTCAAGTTACCCCTGAACCACTTGGGCACGCCTTCTCTTTTGTATCGCTCAACAGTTATTTTCTATCAATGTACACAGGTCGGACTGAGGAGGGATTTCATTGGAAAGTCACAGTATCCTAGATTTCTCTGTAATATCATGGAACGAATCCACATTTTTTGCTAATAGTTAAGTTCTCAGCTAAAACCGGCTTTTAAAGCCAAAAAAACCGGTTGTCGAATGCTTTGACTTTCATCAAAAAACCGGTTTTTCGCCGCCGGTTTTTAAAAACCGACAACCCCTACATAGCATGTAGAGTGGGTTTCTCTGCAGAATTTGACCCTCAGGCTGACAGTCTCGTGATATATATAACTTGACTATCCATCCCCCACATTTTTTATTTTTAGCTTCATAAATTTATTTTATAATTTTTCAGCGAATGATGTTCAAGGTCATAATTTCAGGTTTACTTTGTTCAAATTAGCAAGAATGGATTTGACAGTTATGGATAGTCGAGAATCTTATTAATATTGTTTTTAAATTTGTCATGATTAGACTGATAACGCTCATGCTGATTGATTACTTATGAAATGAAATTAGGGATAATGGTGTTAAAAAATTATTTTTAGTTTGAATTGGAAAAAACTTAAAACATTTATAACTTGAATGTAATTTCTTCATTCTCTGAAAACAATTACACATTTTGATAATACAGTGCCTGTTTCCATAAACTTCATACCCTCTGTTGTAACTCAATGCACAACAAATACGATTGCAAAAATTTGACTTAACTTTCTGATTTTTTCAGCCGATTAAGTACATCAGTGTTTAAAGAAGAAAATATTACTGAAGGAATCGAGTAAGTAGATATGGTTTAAACATTTTATTAAAAAATTTGCAACAACTTTTAAAATGTTTTTCTATATTTGAAAATTAAAATCTGTAGAATTGAGAATTGATTCTTGTTTACAAATAAGAACTTCAAAACAGTTTTTTAGACTGTTACATGTATCACAATTTTATTTTCTGTTTTATTGCAAAGAACAATTATTTATCACTTATTATATAATTATCTAATCATTATTTAAGATAGTAAGATAGTGTTCAATATGAAAAACCTATATATCTTACTACTATGACTGCATTATTAATGTCTTTTTTTTTAATTAACATACTGGCATATTGTTTTTTTAAGAATATTATTTTGATTGAAAAGACCTGCTTTGGAAATTATTTTAATATATTGAGCTGAATTGTTCCTCATATATTTAAAACATTTATAAGAATAGTGTAAAAGAAATGTGAATAATAAACATGTTAAGGATTAATTTTGATATTAAAAGATTACAATAATTTAAAAACTTAATTGTGCAATAAAGCAATTTATAATTTTCACAGTAAAAAATTTCTCCTGTCTTGGATACTTACTGATACAAAAATCATTTATTTGGTAATATTTTCTATCTTCAGCACTGATTCATTTCTTCCTCCTATACCAGAAACAGAAGGTGTTTCTTACAGAAAAAAACAATGTTGGGTTTTATATTTACTTGCTAAAAGTAAGCTAAAGTCCTAATTTATTTGCTTTTTTTTTTTAACAAAAACAGTGAAGGTATAACTCAACCAAGGTGAAACTTTTGGATGTGCTTTTTCTCAGCTGAAAGTTTCCGCTGCAAATACTCCTCCCAATCACACAATGGCAAAGTTAAAATATTGTGAAAGTTGGTGTCTTGAGCAGAAACATTGATATGCCTTGTTTATTTTATCTGTGTGAGAAAATTATATATAAAAATATTGAAAAAAATCACAACTTTTAAGGTGGTCCATGGGCCATTTAAGATTTCTGCTAGTTGTTTTTTCTATTTTTTTTATTTTTTAAGCTACACTAGCTATTTTTGGCACATGCATACATTTTTATAATGATAAAAATATTCTATTTAATATTTCCAAAAAAAAAAGTTGGACGTTTGTTTGAAACACACTCATTAACATTTGTGCAAAGTTATTTTATGATATCTACAATAGATTTTAAAAATTGGTTCTTTTGAAAATTTTTGAAAATATGTCTTAAAATTACACTTTTTTACCCAAAAAAGTCACATAATACATTTTTTAATAAAATTTTTAATATATTTTTTTATTTCTTTGTTCATCAATTGGTATGTTGTATGTATGTGCCAAAAATGGCTAGTGTAGCTTAAAAAATTACAAAAATAGAAAAAACAACTAGCAGAAACCGTAAATGGCCAATGGACACCTTAAATAGCAAAATTAGGCATTTTCTGCAAGCTTTTCGATCTACACGGTTTTGACTTGAAAATTTTTAATTTTCGATTTACACATTTTTCTCAGGAACGTATCTCCCGTGTAAATCGGGGGATAGGTGTATGTTAAATTTTTTTTTCCGTTTATTTCTTATTAGTTTAGCTACTAAACAAGCTTTCAGCTTTCGTGACTTACCGCTAATGGTCATTGAACTAAGGGGCGTAACTCATTTATTTTTGTAACAGTTATTCAACATGACTTACTTCCCTTAATTTATGAGAAACCTGTGCAGTGTGCCTTACTCATATTGTCTCATTTATTAAACAATGAAATAATTAAAAAATATATATATATTTATTTTTTTAACCGGAATAAATTTTATTATAATTAGTAAAAAAAAGTATAGTTATATCACAAATAGGTCAGATAAATCACTAATTTATTATTCACATCCTGTATTATTTATTAAATACCAGTACCGGTACCTTGTTAACATTATTGATGTTTTTTTTATCCCGCGACCGTGTGATGTTCACTAGAACGTGTGATGTTCACTACATTCATGTGGTTGTCCCATGACGTCCTAGCTCTCTCCTCCTCCTCCCCTTTCCCACCATTGCTAAAACGCTCGTCCTCTCACCCCCCCCCCCCTAGTTGTTACATTTGACTCAGTACTGCACCTGATGGAATTTTTACTATCCTCATCAGTCGAGGTTAAAGGTTACCATAACATCCTACTCCTCTCACACTCCCCCCTCCTATTATCTAGTAAATGTGAATGTCCTGAGCTCAAGTTGACTTGAGTTTTAAAAATTTACAGAATTAAATTTTTTTTTTTTTGGTAAGGCAGGAATAAAATATCTGCAAAACGGCTATTTTTTTTGCAATATTGAAAGTAAGAAATTCGTTAAAGTGGCACTTTTTAACAGATGTTATATAAGCGAAGGGAACGGTAAAAAAAAAATTTGCTGTACTGAATATTTCGTTACACTGGCGTTCGTAATAACGACATATCACTTTATATTAATTTAGATGCTTTTTCACTAGATTAGAAACTCTTCTAAGAAGCCATTTTGGTTTGGTTACCAAGGGCATCAACAACTGGAAAAAGTTCTAAAATTAGTGAAGTAGAAAAATTTAGCAGATTCTGTTGAAATCCTTGGTCTAAAATTTATCATAAGAAACAATTACTGTGAGGTTCCTAGAAATCTCAAAATTATTCTTCATATTTTTTTAATTCAAACTTTATTTTTTCAGAACATTTACTTTCTGCTAATCATGAATTGTTTCAACATTTTCAACTACTTTTGTGTTGTCTTGAATTTGTTTTGAGACAGACACCAAGCTTTTTACTACATGTCCCTTATGGTAACTGATTTATGTTTTATTTAGACTGTTACATACTTTAAACGTACTTAATAAATGGCCATAAAATAAAATTGACAACAATGAACATGTGTTTGACAGATTCAATCAGATTTGGTTGTTATAGTTATGAGCAGATGACAATGTTGCAGAAATTGGCCTTGGATTTTGATGTTTCTGTTGATGAGGTAGGTATTCCATTAATCCTTATTTTTAACATTTATTTTTATTTTAATTTATAGTGCATTTTAAATTACAAATATGTATTACTGTTTTCCTTATTTTTTTAAATTTTTTTGAAGACTCTAGAATTACAAAGAGAAAGTACAGAAAGTTATTTTCAAAGCTTGTTAAATGCTGATGGTGAATTAGATGTAAGAGGTGCCCTTTATTTTTGAGTATTATTAGTTACCCCAAACTTATTTTTTCTTTACTAATAGTTAGGTTTATTACACTTTGGCTACAAAATATGGGTCATTCTAAGATCATTGATACCAAATTGGTCTATGTATGGCAAAATTTAAGGAAGTTATGATTTTTTTTTAACTTGTCAAATTACAAGATAATTTGCAAGATGCTAAAAAGTTCAGAAAGACAATCGTTAACAAAATCAGACACAGGTATGTAAATAACTTGCTCAATTTTTTTCAAAAACCTCCAGAAATTGGAAAGCTATGTTTTTTTGGGGTCAAAAATAGGTTGACACAGTTTTTGGGGTCAAGAATGGGTCTACATAGTTTTTTGTAAAATATAAAAAGGACATAAATAATATGAAAAAATGGCAATTCGTAAATACTTTAATTTAAAAAACTAGCAAACCCACATAAATGATTTTGGTATCATTATAAAGAGTAAAGTGTGAACAATGTAATTATTTAAACAATGTACCTGAAAATTAAAAAGCTATTGGTAGGACAGCTATTATTATCCATCAATGTATAAAAAAAAAGTTCAAATTACCTTCAAAATCAATTACTTTATATCAAGGTGAAGCAAATTTAAATGTCTATATTAATTTAACATGATAACAATGGGTTTTTATTTTTAAAAAGATATATTCAATCATTTTTAAAAGAAAGTCAAAAGCACAATAGTGACAATTAATATGAATGTCACTTAATGCTAAATATTTTAATTCAATTTACATCTTCTTTAAAACTGTTAGTAATAAATTTGTATCCTAGCATAATTTTATTATCTTTTTAGACAAAAAATAACAAATAGAATATGTGAATGCTCAACAAGATTTCAATAACAGTAGTTGAAGAGCAATTTTAAACAAGGATTACACTATATCTCATACAAAAATCATTGTAATAGTAAATGCAATTTATAAAATTATTGTTCTTTTCTCTTTGTTGATATTGACACTAATAGTCTGTTGTTCAAAATCTTTATTGTCTTCATATACAGCAAAAAAAAAAATCTACTATTGAACCAAGGACCCTCAGGACAATAGTTGAGCGCTTTGCCGCCCGGCCATCTGTCCCCATACTATTACATGTAATTTGTGCAACTATCTTTTTAGAGGAAGAAATATTACTGCTATAAATAATGTCACCAAAATACTGAACTGCTCATCATCTAAAATAAAAAAAACACATATTTAAAAAAATATAAATATGCCAATAAGTGTTGTACGGTGAAATGTTATTACTGTTATTACGAACGTCAGTGTAAGGAATTATTCAGTACAGCAAATTTTTTTTCGCCCCTTCCCCATCGCTTATATAACATCTGTTAAAAAGCGTTGTAACAAATTTCTTTTTTCAGTATTGCGAAAAAAAATAGCCCTTTTGCAGATATTTAATTTTATCCCCTTACCAAAAAAAAAAATTAATTCGGCAAATTTCAAGTCAATTTGATCCCAACTACATTTACATTTACTAGGTAATGGGAGGGGGGAGTGTGAGAGGAGTAAGATGTTATGGTAACCTTTAACCTCTGTTGATGATGATAGTAAAAATTAATTCCACCACTGCATTGTCAAGTGTCGCCTTGGGACAGTGGGAAAGGGGGGAGGGGCGCAATTACGTAACAACGAGCGGGGAAGGGATGAGATGAGAGTTTTAGCAAGGTTGGGAAAGGGGAGAGGAAGAGGGCTAAGACGTCATGAGACAGCGACGGCGGGAACAATTATGTAACAACGAACCGGGGGGGGGGGGGAGAGAAGGATGAGAGTTTTCACTAGGTGGGAAGGGGAGGAGGAAGAAAGAGCAAAGACGTCATAGGACAATCACGCTTGCGGGATTAAAAAAAAATCAATAATGTGGTAACGGTACAGGATGTGAAGAATAAGAGTGATTTATTTGACTTTTTTGTGATATATCTATACTTTTTTTTTCTAATTGTAATAAAATTGATTCTAGTTAAAAAAAGAAACATATATGTTTTTTTTATAAATATATAAATTATTTCATTTTTTACTAGATGAGCCGTCATAGGCACATTGCACATGGGTCTCATATATTAAGGGGAGTAAGTCATGTTGAATAACTGTTACAAAAATAAATGAGTTACTCCCCTTAGTTCAATGACCGTTAGCAGTAAGTAACGAAAGCTAAAAGCTAAATTAGTAGCTAAACTAATAAGTAATAAACGGAAAGCTAAATAACTTTGGAGAAATTTGCAAAATGCCACAATATATTTGCATTTATACCCAAATTAACTTTATCCATATATTAAGAACAGAAAATGATGTCGCCGAAACCGCCCCCCCCCCATTTCAGTGTAACAAATTTTCAGTATTACGAACGAATTTCGAGTCCCCGTCAATTTCGTTATAGCGACATTTCACTGTACATGTATTTAAAGAAATATATGTTTGACTAGTACACTGCTAGCTTATATTTTTATAGGCCTATATTTGTAGTCAAACAAAAAAACATTTTTTTATATTCTTATATAAAAAGTAAAATTCACTTAGCACTACTGGGCCATCGGGGCAGATGAAGTTTAGAATTCATCTGTTTCTATAACCTCGTCATATGAAGGGATTGTGTGGTTTGCACAACGCCCAGCCGCCTTTACTTCCCCAACTTAAGTCAGATACCCATTTAAAGTTGGGTGAACTTGTTGGATGACTTTACACCAAATTACACCTGGAAAAATGCCATAGTTCTGACCAAGGATTGAACCCAGGGCTCTCATGTCGACATTCATGTATGTGCACCAGTCGCACTACATTATTATATACTATAACTATATATATATATATATATATATATATATATACACCTATATTTAAACATATATGTAGGTAATATATATTGTAATTTAACTTTCTCATTCAGGTTTTAATAGTAGTAGTAAATCTAATTAATAGTTAATTCAGTAATATTATTTAAATTCAAATATGGCAAAGTTAGTATTAGTCTCACAAGTCTTAGTTGTTTTTTTTCCGATGAGATAATTCAACTTGCGATTTAATTACCATTTTTAATAAACATAAACACTCAATGAGAGTTTTCCCTAAATTTTTTAGACGTAATTATTTTAATGTGTTAAAAATTTAAAAAATTAACATTGACGTTTCTCATTCGAAAAAAAAAATTAGGTTATTGTTCAAATAATTTAGGGGTGAAAGTAAATATATTCATCCTAAAAAAATCATTTAAAGCTAGTTAATTATCAATAAAATACACGATACAGTGAAATGTCGCTACAATTTAATTGATGGGGGCTCAAATTTGTAAGTAATACTGACATTTTTTTGCACTGAAATTGGTGTGGGGGTGGGAGGGACGACATTTTCTGTTCATAATACTTGTTTTTTGTGGATATAGTTCATTTAGGAATCAATGCAAATATGTTATGTCATTTTACTTCTTGAAAAGATCAAATAAATCACTAATTTATTCTTCACTTCTGGCATTATTAATTAAATACCGGTAACCATATTTCGAATAAGGTTTTTAATATGATATATTTTATGATAGAATATGTTTTTATTTCTTTTCATGTACAAAAATTACTTCTTTTTTTCCCATCAGTTTGGGGTACCTATTAATATGCATATGACTTAATTATTGTTTAAAAGTCAGCTAAATTTAGTAAGAAACCACACACAAAATTAAAAATATTTTTCAATACTTTTTATCACTTTAAACGAAAAATGTGTAATTTTTTCCTCTATGAAATATTTTATGGGGGGTTTTTATATAATTTTTTTAACATTTCCAGTCAGAAAGGCTTTGTAGTGATTACCTTATGTCCTACCAGAAAGATGGTGACATTAATGAGATCGACTTTCTTTTAAAAGATTCTTATCTCCATCCTCTTCCAGTGAAAAGGTAATAATGTTCTTTGGAGCAGAACTACAAATCAAAACTATTGTTTTACTAGCAGTATCAACATACATTGAAAAAAAATGATGAATTTACTTAAATTCTAACACACTGACATAATTAAACTAATTTAAAAAAATGATTTTTTTCCTTAACAGATATAAATGTTTTTAAGTTATTTTTATGGATATAAATGTTTTTAAGTTATTTTTATGGATAAAAAAATAAAATATATATATATATAAAGACTTTCCAAAATTGTAACAACTATGTTTTATATCTGTTAAATGTTTATTACTTTTTAGAGTTGTTAACTTACCTTATCAGCATTGTCACAGCACGTTACATGAACCAATGACTCCTGTTAGGTAGGTATACAGTTGAATGTTTTAAATAATTTTCATTAATGAAGCCTTTACATGAATTAGGTTGGGATTCCAAAACTTATTGTATTATGAGGGGTTTATTTGGGGGGAAGAGGGACATGTCATCTGTTCATTAAACAGCAATTAGTTCTAGATATATAAGATTTGCCTTAAAAGAATACTAAATTTTTCATATAAAATTATTTTCTAAAATTACTTATATATTTACATATCTAATTGCTTTTAAAGAAAGCTAGAAGACATGTTTATGTAATGCTAGTGTAACAAACTTTTCAATATTGTAAGATTTCTTTTGGTCCTTTCGACATCGCTCAAAAAACATCGACATCGCTCAAAAAACATCCATTTAACAAATTTCTTACTTTCAGTATTGCAAAAAAAATAAAATGCTGTCAGAAATATTCAGAGTTTGAACTCATAGAGAATAGAATAGAAAGAAGAAACCAGAACTCAAAATACTAATGAACATTTTTTCTTTATTTCTGTTTTAAATAGGCATTTCTTTTTGAAAATTGGCGACATACAACCTTTTTTAAACTGTAATGGAAAAAAATCAAGTACTCAAACAATATTTTTATTATTACATTACGTGTATTTAATGATTTAACAATACACATAAACTTCTAATGCAAGGTGGGTAATTCAGAAATGCAAGCATGCACAAACTTAAATGGTGTGAAAAAAAGAAAAGTTCCCTTAGCCCTAACGGGTCATCGGGGCAAATGAAGTTTAGAATTCATCTGTTTCTATAACCTCGGCATATGAAGGGATTGTGTGGTTAGCATATGTCCAGCCGCCTTTAATTCCCCAGCTTATGTCAGATACCCTTTTAAAGCTGGGGGAACTTGTGGGATGACTTTGCACCAAATTTCAGCGGGAAAAAATTCTATGGTATTAACTCCCTTGTTAAATTTCATGTTAAGGTGAATTTCACGCACATCGACAAATTTTGTTCGTTCAGTATTATTACATTATAATACTTACACAATTAGCGAAAAATATTTTGGACAGTTTTAATGAAATACCTTTGCATTCATACCTACAGTGAAGAAAAAAGCTGAAAAGGAATTAAACATAATGAAATGCAATTAACATATTCATTCAACATTGCATTTGCAGGGATGTCAAACTGGCTGTGCCATAATAAATTTATTACTGAATATATATATTTAGTAAAATTGATTTTGAAAAAAAAACAATAAAAGTTATGTTTAAAATATGAAGAATGTTTAATATGTGAAGATTATAGTAAGAAATACAATTATATACAAAATAAAATCTGTATAGTTTCATGGAAACTATGTATTTGAGAAGATTAAATAAATGTTTGATTACTAATAGAGAATAGAACTCGCAATTGTAATATTGATGAGGATGACTGTTTGATATATGACCTGTTTATAATGTAATTAAAATTGATATTTTACTTTACATTCTTTAATAATTTAGAATATCATAGCCATGTTTGATTTACATCATCATCATTCACTTAACCAATGAGGTCATTGGGGGAACGTATGGACAAGTTTCTCTATATTGCCTATCCTGCGCAGCTGTCTTTAAATCAGTCATTGGTAGCCCTGTCCATTCTTTTATATTGTCTAACCAACATTTTCACTGGTGCCCTCTGCGACAGCCTCCTTCTACAGTCCCTTGGAGAATAGTTTTTGGCAGGCTATCATGACACAAGTCCAAACCATGCTATCTTGATTGTTGTCATAATTGTTTCCTGAGGGCCTGCGATTGAGGATATTCTTTCCCAGACATACTCAATGGTCTTGCCTTCTAGGTAGGAGATTCGAAGGATTTTCATCATACATTTATTTTTGAATGCTGTCTCCCACCCGTACAAGGCAATTGTTTCATTGGTAAGCTAATGTTTTTGCTGGTTCAAATTCTGTTTAATCCAGCGAATCCAATCCTAGCTCAAATTTCTCCTTCGCAGCTTCTGTCTCTGGATAAGATGGCTCCTAGGTATTTGAAGTTTTGCACTTCTTCCAGCTTTTAATTGGTTCATAAGGATTTTTGCACTACTGGCATCTTTGGTGTTGACCATTATCTTGCTTTTCTCTGAGCTGATTTATATTCTTTATGCAACTGCCCTATCTGCAAGCTTGTCAGTCAGCTCTTGTAGTTCACTGTTGCTCCTGGTCAGGAGATCTATACTACCATCAGCAAATCTTATGTTGCATAGGGGTCTTCCACCAATGGAAATGGATGTGTGGTGGTCAGTGAGTGCTTCTTGTGTAATTTTTTCTAGGAAGATGTTGAACAGTATTGGTGAGAGAATGCAGCCATGACGGACTCCAATCGACATCCTGAAGAAATCCCCTACTCAGCCATTGAGTTGGACTGCACTACTTGCTTGATTTTAGAGTGCTTCGATCACTTGTACCAGTTGGTTTTCAATGTTGCTTCTCATGCCATACTTGATCAAAGGCTTTCTTGAAGTCAAGAAGTTATGATGAAGTTCACTGTGTTGTGTTTTTCAATGAGCAAGCAACAGTTGAAGATCAGTTATATTGTGCTTCTGCCTGATCTGAAACCTGTCTGTTCTTCTGCCAGCTCTTCCCCTCAGCTACAGGCTTTAACCGATTGAGTATAATTTTTAGCATTACTTTGCTTGGGTGACGATGAGACTGATTGACACTGTTCTGACACTGTTTCAAATTGCCTTTTTTAGGCAGTGGTATAAGTGACTGGGTCCACTCCTTAAGCCAAACTTTATTTACCCATATCTTCTGGCAGAGCATCGTTAGGACCTTGGTTACTGCCGCACCTCTGTGTTTTAGCATTTCAGCAGGAATGTTGTCAACCCCAGGAGAATTACCCCCTTTTTAATTTTGTTGCTTCTTTGACCTCACTCAGCAGCACTGGTAGTTCATCTGTCTCTTTGTTTTGTTGTTTGTTCTATAATATTCTAATATATGGATTGATCTTTTAGTTACAGAGCTCTGCATAGTACTCAGTCCACCGCCCAAGTACCGTTGTTTTTACTGTAAGAAGCTGACCAGTGCTATCCTCAATTATTGATGTTTCTTAATGTTTCATATGCTTACTTAATATTGCCGGCTGATATACTCTTATGTTATACTGTGTGGCACTGGTTGTCGATCCAGGCTTCTTTAGCCCACCTCATCTCTCTCCTTATCTTTGTATTTATTAGCCTGTACTTATCTGCTGCTACCTGGTTGGAATTTCATCTTTCAAGAATCTTCTTTCATGGCATAGATCTAGTAATATGTTGGTAACTAATGGCTGTTTCTTGTTACGCAGTCTTCCTATGACTTCTTCTGAGTTGTTAAGTGTATATCTTTTAAGCTGTTAGCTAATGTATCTATGTCGTAATCGACAGTGGTCAGTGCTGCAAACTTGCCACCTATCTTGGCCTGAAATATCTCCGCCACTTCCAAGTCCTTTAGTTTATCAAGGTTGAACCTGAAACCTGGAGTTTTGTTATCTTGATTCATCTTTAATTTCAGCTTCAATCTTGTTAGGACAAGATTATGGTCACTTCCTATATCTGCCCACATGAAAGACCTTGTTTGCGCTTTATTGATACGCTTTGAAACGCTTTGGTAATAGGATGTAGTCTATTTGATTCTTTATTATACGAAATTCTAATGTAAAAGTTGTAATTCATTTATACACATATGCAAAACTCAAATGGTCTTAATCCCATTGTTTAAATTCTGTTTATGCTAAATTTATTAAAAAAATTCAAAAATAATAAATATTTAGTTAAATATAGTTTATTTATGTAGTAATTTCTCATGGTCACAAAAAAAATTGCATGCACAGCTTTCTATGCTGCACAAGTAGATTTACCCACTTATATAATATTTTCCCTAAATATTTAGATTTCTGGTTTCGTTTTATTAAAAAATATATACACTTCTCCTTGGGTCTTTTTGCAAGTACATTGTATTTTTAAAGGCTTAAAGTTGTCGGGTTTTTAAAAAATTTTTTTGTGTGTTAATTTGAATGAAATATTATAATGACAAGTTTACCATCTTTTCTGCAAACCATATTTATGTAAACTAGTGACTTTTTCCATCCAGAATGGCTGTCAGCACTATACAACAGTTTCAACAAAATTTTGAAAATTTGCCAGATTGTCCAAGTGAAAAGTTAATAACGTATTTCAAGGTTTTCATTCTTTCTTAATTTTTTTCTGTTACTCTTTTTAGTAATATAAAAGGGGCTACACAAGAGATCAAGGGGACGGATGGTCGTGCTGTAAAGCGCTTGACTGTTGACCTGAAGGTACCTGGTTCGATCTCTGGTGAGGACCAAGGAAATTTTTCAGGTCTTGGCTCAAGTTCCGGATATATCTCACGTGGTGCTTCCATGGCCATTGCATTATCGGCTATGGTGGGGATGAAAGAAGGGCACCATAAAAACCGTCCCATTATTGGTTTATAGGATCTAAGAGATTTCATCTCATCCTTACAGGGACTTCACACACACACACAAGAGATCCATTGGTAGAACACTAAGTAATATGAAAAGGCTGAGAAAAATAAATATCTCTAGTAGGGCTGTACCGGAATCCGATTCCGGTTCCTGTTAAGCCGGATTCCGGCAGTTTTAACAAATCCGATTCCGGTTCCGGTTAAAATGTGCTGGATTTAAGCTGGATTTCTTTATTGTTTGAAATTTGTAAGAAATTTTTTTAGCGCAACGTAATTTTGAAATATTTAGTGCTATACAATTAAATTAAAACAATAACTTCCTTTGATTTTAAAACTTCAATAACGTCGATCGCTTTTAGCTCTATATGTAAATATAGAGCTAAATATATTAAAAAGGAAGATTTGAATCGTATTTAGTCTAGTACAGGGGTCGACAACCTGCGGCTCACGAGCCACATGCGGCTCTTTCGATGTCAAGTTGTGGCTCTTTTGATGTCAAATTGCGGCCTGATCAAATACCGTAATATTGAAACAACAAATTTAGTGGCTCTTTAAAATTGAGAAAATTGTAAATTATAACTTTAGGCTCTTCCGTCTCAAAAGGTTTGCCGACCCTGGTCTAGTAATACGACACCTTATCTTCCGCTACTTTTGATTCCGTGTTTCTATAAACTATATTTAGCTATCAAAGTTTAACTTTTTTTAAAGAGCAGACAATGATCAATTTTTGGGTGTTTACAGTTTTAAAAAAGTTCAATAATTTATTTTTCTGCACATTTTTTAATTTAGTGGATTTTGTCATGATTTGGATAAAATTCCTCGCAATTTTAGATAAATAACTTGAAGATATATTTTTATTGAACATTAAAGTGATATTGATTTAGATTTGAAATGCATTTTAATTTGCGTTTTTATGGGAAATAGTCAGAAAATGGTTTAAATGAAAGTATGAATGAAATAACACGGTTCAGTGACGTCACTATGGAAAACTAAAGAAAAATAAGCTATCGGGTGGTGCCACAGTATATATATATATATATATATATATATATATATATATATATATATTGGAATTCATTTATTAATAAACATGTTTATTACACTTTCTAAGATATGTTACCCATTTCTTTGTTTGATTGTAATAAAAATCAAGTTAAATTGGGTACAGCTTTATTAAAATAATTTTGTAAAACGAAGAACCTGTTATTTTGACAGACTTATCTTTCTTAACTCAAATTGGGGAATGGGTTTTAGTCACAGTCTTCAAGATCTAAATGGTTAATACTGTTTTTTGCTATCTAGAACTTAAAAACTAAATTTTTATGCTATTTTTCATTCTTATATCTTTATTATGTTAGGCGAGAAATTACTGCTTCGTTCAGAAGAGTTACTATTTAATTCGGTAAAATCCGGTTCCTGTTCCGATTCCGGCAGGATTCAAATATTAAATCCGATTCCGGTTCTGATCCTGCAGGATCTAAAAATTAGAATAGTGATTTATTAGTCAATATGAAAATTCCTTCCAAGGAATATGAGAGAAAAAAGTTGGGAATGGTTAGCTCACAGTATATTTATAGAACAAATAAGACTTTGCAGTAATATACTGTATAAACAGTCACTCAACCAGATTTTTAATATCCACCTATAATGATAGCTTTAAATATGTATCTCTACAACTTTAGAACCACTGATAAGTTGGTAAATTTCAGTTCGCTAGGGTCACATTCATATATTTAGTTCAATTAAACTTTCAAGGTTAAATCTAAGTACAGAAAGGTCAACAAGTCAGATTCTGTAGTTTCTAGTGATCCAAGTCAAAAAGTAGTTAAGTAAGTTAGATAAAAAAGACATAAGCTGTTTCTCGCAGGTGTCAAGGGGGAGCACTACAGTCTCTTTAGCCAATCAGTAGAATTGGGGTCTTAGCTTCATAGGACGGCTTAATATAATAAGATGAAGTCAGTTTTTCGTCAGAAGGGCGGAAGACAGACGGACTGCAGGCCGCGTAGAGACTGAAGACCAGAGACAGCAGACCAACCGACAGACGAAGTATATCTACCTCCATCCTTTTGGGCGGTAGTATACTTGTAGAGAGGTTTTATTGTGTACGTAGTTAGAGTTTGTTTTGATCAAGTATTTCTTCTTCAATCTTTCGGGACGGCTGGATACTGTGATATATTGTTCAGGCATTTGTGGACACTGCTGCATATTATTTATATATATGTTTTCAAAAAAAAAACAAATAACATTACACCACCATTTAGTGGTTTAATTTGTCTCCAGGGACATTTTCTATTACAACTCAATGAAAAAGCTATCAATTTGGCTCCAAAATATTAAAAAGTGGTAATCTATTTTAAAACTGTTCTTTGATGTATTTAGGTAGGTTTTTTTAATGAAATGTATTTTTATTTATAACTGATTTTAAATACTAAAAGAATTACACAAATATTGACCCTCTTGTTTTAAGAAAGCTATTTTGATAAAACTGTAGTTCTAGTTTATACATTTAAAAAATTATTCCTTGAAGAAATATGTCGATTAATAAAAAAGCTGTATTTAAAACAACACATTTGAAGTAAGATGTTAGGAAAACAATATTGCTTTAACCAATATACAACAAATAACTGTTTTAAGAGTTGTTCCCTTGTATAAAATATAATGCCCAATGAAAAACATATTCAAAATAAATTTGCACAATCTTTTTGTTTATATTCTGTGGGCTAGTCTAATTAAAGTAATGGTATATAAAACAAGATTTACAATGATTCTGGTTAAAAAACTGAAATCTTTTTATTTCTTAATGAAATATTATTGTATTATCTCCATCCAGACTTACTTTTCTACATTTGTTTTTTCAGAAGTGCATCAATGATCCAAGTGATACAATAAACAAAATCATTAATAATTTAAAGGATAAATTTATCAAAGAGTACCAGTTCACTAAATTGGCACAAATGAGGTTCATTTTTGGAGTTAAGCTTTTTTACAGAGTGTTAGAAGTGATTATTTTAAATGTAAGTACTATTTTTTATACAAGTCATAATAAGTCTTTTCATTTGTATATTTTAATTAAAATTATAATTTTTTTTACTTCTTTATTAAAAATATAATTCACACCTATTTACAGTTTATTCTAAATGCAAAGTGCTTAGAAATTTTATCTGTTTATAAACTTATTAAAAAAAAACCAAGGCAATCCCATCCCCCATTTTTTTTATTTTATTCATTCATGTAAAAAAAATAGTAAAGTTCCCTTAGCCCAAATGGGCTATCCGTGCAGATGAAGTGTAGAATTCATCTGTTTTTATAACCTCAGCATATGAAGGGATTGTGAGGTTAGCACAGCACCCATCCGCTTTTACTACCCCAACTTAAGTCAGGTACCCATTTAAAGCTGGGTGGACTATTCATTCATGTATTTATAACAAAAACAGCAGGCATGAGATCTAAGCTGTAATAATTGTTTGGAGGAAAAAACAACTGATTTAAATTGAATTTTTAACTAGATATATTTTACACTGCAGTATCTTCATTTGCAAATGGCTAAGTTTATTGGACTTTATTCAAGTTTCTTTCTTTTCATCTCAGCTTTTTTTGGGCATGCACATGCCTAACATAACAATCCTCTTTGCTTAGTACTGTTTGGTGTGTAATTTAAGTACCTTCAGTCTGGGTGCTATATTTAAAAAAAAAATATTGTGATAAAAAGGAAATGTGCTATCTGAAACATGTTTTTCCTTTTTGTTTCTGACATATGGCAAAGTCCATGCAATGGTTCTTGTCTGCTTAACTGTTGTGTTAATCTCATAAATAGATGATCCATCTTAAAAGAGTGCAGTATACCTGAAGCTACTTCCAAATATAGTATAAGAATACTAAAAAAAAATTAAAATACCTTACATTATATAAAAAAAAACAAACAAAAAAAAACACTAAATGGTTAAGGTCACTGGATAAAAAAAAAAACAGTGAAGGTTTTAAAAATTTGCTCATTACAGCCAAAGGTAATAGAAAAAATATATTACTTCAAAGTTTCAAACTACACCTAATAGTTTTTTACCTAGATTTTTTAGTCAGAAGGCAATAGGGAGAAAATTGAAAAAAGACTATAGAGAACTTATCCAGTATCAAGATTTTGTGCACAAAACCTACTGTTGAATTAACAACTGAACTTTAATACAAGATATTTACAAATGAGAATCCAATTAAATAATGTATTAACACTTGAGGAGATGAGTCAATAAATTACATGTATCTACTCTGTATAATCCTATAACTCACTACACGACTTTATAACAAACATTACTCTTCACTGCACTGTCCACCTAGTCCACATGTCACCCCGTCTCTCACTGGTCTCTGCCTTTTTTACTGGTCTCCTGTCCTTTTATTTTTGACCGTTATCTCTTCCCCTACTTATGGGTAGTTCAACCCCGCATATTACATCATTCTTTCCCGCCAAGACCACAGAGGTCAAATGTGTGGGCAGACCCCCTGCCAGACCCAAGATGGTTATTGCGTGGGTGAATGACACTATCGCATCATACATGCTTGACCTTACTAAAACCAGGTCGCAAGCTCTTAACATACCAAATAAGGAAATAACACAGTAATTAAACAATGCGTGATCATAAGGGATAGGACACCTACTCAATTCTGATTCAAAAATCTTTTTTTTGACATTTAAAAAACTAAAAAAAATTTGCTTCCTACTACTGGGGAATACTGTATAAAGTAAACCTCAGATGTCAAGGATCTAATAAAATAATAGCGATTTGGGTTCTGCGTTAAATCAAAAGTACAGAATTAATACAACAGTAGGCCGACATGTATTCCAGTTAAAAATACAATCATGAAAAAATCGGATCTGCCCGAAACCAAAAATAACCTAGCCTACTGATCAGACTAAGGGGATATAACTCTGCAAAGATTTTGCAGGGTACAGCTAGTAATTAGTACTAGCATTAGAAGTTTTCTTACAAATTGCGAGTTAGCCTCTTTCAAAGCAATTAAAGAGCTCTTCCTTGCTATAGCAAAAAAGTTGCACCCATGTTTCAGCGTTTCATGTAAATCATTTCAACATACTGGTATCTGTATCCTCTCTAAAAAAGCACTGGTGGGGATCATTAACATATTATGGTTGGTATTGGCCAAAAAAGAGATCTTCAAAAGTAACATTCACTGAACATATACTTCCTCTTCTTACCTTTTCTGTATACAAACTCACTGACATATACATTTAACTGTTGACAGAAGATACAGGTGGATTCGCTAAAACAGACTCAGATTTATTGACAGGAAATACAAACAGATTCACTGACTAAGACATCTATTGACAGACTACACAGATAAACTCACTGACACTTTTATACTGATGGGAATTACTGAAACATAATGACATTAACATCTGTTGACAGGAGACGCAAACTTTCCTTGACAAAAACAAACATCTATTTACAGGACATACACAGAAACTCATGAACTGATACTGCACAACAGCTTGAAGCATTATAAATATGCATGAAGCTCTAATTGTGAGCCTAAAGGAAACAATGCATAGCAGTAATTTCACTTAGTATCACTTGGTACAGTAATCTTTTATTCTTAACTCTGGTTTTAAATTGATGAAAAGATAATTTTTAACTAGTAAAGTGAAAATTCAGAAAATTTAGTAATGTATGTGGACATAGTCACTTTTTTATAGTAGGCATGGCGTACAGTTAAACTGATCTATACTGTTTCCAGCCATTTTAAATTTTTCCACATCTTGGGTATTTATCTAGAGAAGAGGTGCACAATCTGCGGTCATATTAGAGGTAATTGAGCGGCTGTGAAAATTATCTTATAAGCCTATTTCTTTATAAATATATTGATATAAATCAGTCTTACGACCATCCTAGAAGGTTCTAAGACGCCTCTGTGGTGAAAAGGTTGTGTACCTCTATGTAAACAAATGAATACAGTGAAAAGTCGCTTGAACAAAATTGAAGGGAACTCAGAATTTGTTCGTAATACTGAAATTTTGTTACACTGAATTGGGGGGGGGGGGTAATTTTCTGTTCTGACAGCATGTAGGGAGTGTGGTTCATTTACCTATCGATGCAAAAATATGTTATTTTAATATTTTTCTAAGATATTTTGCTAATGGATTATTTCTTAGCTAATTTTGCTTTTGGCGTTTGTTACTTACCGCTAGCGTTTATTGAACTAGAGGCATAACCTTTATTCCACATAACCTACTTTCCTTAATTCATATGGACATAATAAACTTTAACACCCATATTTACTCATTTATTAGATCATGAATTAAATTGAAAAAAATATTTTATTTAAAAACTTGAGCCACATAGCCGTAAATAGCTATTGTGGCGCCCTACACCCAATCTGAAAAGTTCAAATTTAATAAATAGTGCTCTTTCGGAGCCCCTTTCTATCGTGACGCACTATGCTGCTGAGCAACCCACAGTACCTTTACTAATTAAATAGCGGCACCGGTAGTTAAGTGGGATGGTTGGGCGAACGGTGTAGATTACTGTAGATACTTGACTGTCGACCTGAGAGTCCTGGGTTCAATCCTTTGGGAGAACCATGGGAATTTTTCCAGGTGAAATTTGTTTGAAAGTCGTCCCACAAGTCCACCCAGCTATAAATGGGTATCAGACTTAAATTGGGGAGTAAAGGCGGCTGGATAAGTTCTCTATGGTCTTTTTTCAAATGCCGAGGTTATAGAAACATGAATTCTACACTTCATCTGCCCTGGTAGTTAACATCTTAGCAGAATGTAGTCTTCAGTGCATCAAGTTCCCACCCCTATCTATAAGATTGCCCTTTTCCAAAAAATATTTACAAAATGTGACTCAACATCAAACAAGCCCCTACCCAAAACAATATTAAGATTGCTTTTTACTAAAATTATCAAGTTACTTTTGAAATCGCTGGTGAACTGCAGCCTAGGGGTTGTCGGTTTTTAAAAACCGGCGGCGAAAAACCGGTTTTTTGATGAAAGTCGAAGCATTCGACAACCGGTTTTTTTGGCTTTAAAAGTCGGTTTTAGCTTAGAAATTAACAAATAGCAAAAAATGTTGATACATTCCACCAGGCTTGCGGAGCCGGAGCCGAGGAGCCGGGAGCCGCTACTTTTTGCCGGAGCCGGAGCCGAAAAAATCTGGCGGCTCCACGGCTCCCAAATGTTTTTTTTTACAGCAGAATTTTTTTTAGCTTTAAAATTACAAATTTGTTTGATTGTTTGCCTCCTACAATTTGTAATAGAGTAAAAACAAAATGGTAGCTTTCTGTATTTAACAATTTTATTATAAACAGAATATCTGAAACAGAGCAGATAAATTTATAAGGCTGTGGCTATTCGGACCCGGGTCCCAATAAAATTCGATTGTTATTCGGACCCGTGGCAAATATGCACTAAGCTTAGCTATATTTAAACTTAATTAGACGGAACCCGAAAAAATAATAATACAGAGTCCGCTTAGTGAAACCCTAGACACTGAGTAACGATTAAATCATACAATTCAAACAATCATAAAAAATAAACAAAAAACAATAATAAAATTTATTTATAGCTAAGCTAAGTGCATATTTTCCACGGGTCCGAATAACAATCAGACTTTATTGGAACGGGGTCCAAATAAAAATCGGCTGACCCCCCACCCCCCGTTCATGACCTGAGTCCCCCCCCCCCCCCGTGCATGATTTGAGCTTTTTGACAAAATTTTAATAATAACGGCTATAAAACATCAATCATTTTGTTCAATTTTCTTATAGGGGCCCGGACTGAGCTGGCCAATCAACTTTTGAAAATATTAATATCAGCACGGGGGCCCGTGTCACCCCTACACAGGGACACGAAATGTCTGTCGGTGGGCCTGTTCGCAACCTTGTAATAGTTTTATATATTGATATCTTGTGAGGACAACTAGCAACTTAAATAAGTTAATAAAATAATATTGACTTCTGACTTCACTTTTATACATATGTATAATAAAATAATAAAGTACAAACTCTGTGATTTCTGAGTGATGTTATTTAATTTGCAAATTTACTTTTTAGCAGAATTAATTTTATTTTAAATTGAATAATTGCGACTGGTCAATTTGTTGTTGATAGATCTGTTCTTTGTTTTCAAAATTTTATAAGAAATATCACACAAATAGCTAAGCTATATTCGTGCATCTTTGTCGCTCTTCCCGGGTTGTACGTTTAACCAACAGTATAAATCAGGTATCTATTATGTAACAATTGTGTAGCAGAACAAATGGTCAATATATTTATAACAGGAATCAGAAATTGCTCAGCCTCAATAATTTGTTGTCATTAAAACTCTTTACTATTTAAATTATTTTAACAAAACTGCAACATGCCATGCACTATTGAAACGTAGTTAAAATTATATATTTCTAATTAATAGCTAAACAATCGGTACTAAAATACACCATTCCAGATATGGAACTGCAAAAAAAATTTCTTGCGGAAGGGACTTACTAAGGTCCCCTCCCAAAACCTCTCCTCTCCGTTCGCAAGCTTTCGGCGCTTCGCACCTCCATCTTCGCCCCCCCCCAAACATTTCTTCTACCCACCAGGGGCGGAATTATGGGGAGGGCCGCAAGTTTAGGTAATACATCATTAAATTATCGAAATATTTTTTGTTCAAAGACCAATTTTCAACAATGAAAACAGTTTCGCCCGCCCCGGGGAGTCAAAGTTTTGCCCCCCGTCAAAGTTGTCTAGATTCGCCGCTGTACCCCAGAATCAGTTCTTCGGCACCCCCCCCCGGCCGAGAAAAATTCCCCCCCCCCAATGCAATAATCCTGGCTACGGGCCTGCCCGGGTCCGAATAGTCACTTCGAATTTATCAATAATAAATATAAATACTGAAGTCTTTAAAATATTTTAAATAATGTATCATTTTACTATTTGCTAATTTGATCATTGAAATATAACTTTTTATTACTTATGAAAATGGCGACTAGTGAAACCTCGATCGAAAATAATGATACGTTTCTGGTTTGTTTTTAGTAAAACCGACAATGGACAATGCGTATATTTTTCAAGTTCCCGACTATGGGGGTGAACGCAGCAAAATGTGCATAACTTTTTATCAGCAGGATGTTAGCGTGGAGCAATTACAAAATTTTTTGTCTCGTGTGATACTATCTTAATAGGGAGCCGGAGCCGTCAAAATTTGTGGGAGCCGGAGCCGAAAAAAAATATGGCGGCTCCGCAAGCCTGCATTCCACGATATTACAGAGAAATCTGGGAAACTGTGACTTTCCATTGAACTCCCTCCTCAGTTCGACCTGTGTACACTGGCATTGATAGAAAGTAACTCATTGAGCGATACAAAAGAGAAGGCAAAAAGTGCTCTCAAGTGGTCCAAGGGTAACTTGAGTGATTGGATGGAGGTGGGAGGGGATGGTATATACACATTGAGAGATTTATTGCATCCGTTTCCTCGACCTGGAAAGAGGGCTAAATTCAAATCGTTAACTAATTCCACAAAACAACCGATGTTTTTTTAGCGCACGAATTTAGTGTTGACTTTCGGGAAGTAAACAACTTGAAACAGAGGGGTGGGGGGGGTATATAGATCGTGTGCCTGGCCTAGCTCATCACTAAGCAATAGACAGAACGGGGCTATTTTATTCAAGTTGACTAAATTATGCTCACCATCCAACACCCTCACCACCACCACCAACCCGTCTAACCTAAACAAGACATTCACATGGCAGGACCGTCGTACAGTCATTGTAATGAATAGTGTAGCTAATACATCTCAGGGATGAGAGGGGGTAGGTGGGGAGCCAAGTGTATGAAGGGAGGGGCGAGGAGTTCAACAGTGGAGGGATGTTTTTAAACGGGCACTCGATCTGAGTCCATGGAGATGTGCAGAGGTGTTTGTGTACTGTGTCACATATATAGATAACGTTAGAAACTTATACAGAGGATGAGAGAGAGAGAAAGAGAGAGAGAGGGAAAGGCAGAAAGTGAATACCATGAGTAGAAATAAAACCGTAATATCTATAGACTATATACATAAATAAGCTCTATACTGAGGTCTTCATCACAACGGCTGATTTCAGAACTGGTCTGTGTGCGGCAAAACAAACCTCTTGTCTTTGACAATATAATATAAATGAAACATAAGAAAGAAAGGTCATGATATAAATGTATTTAGTTATAAAGCAGTTTAAATGAATATATAGGTACCCAGTAGACAGTAGTAGTATTTTTACTGTCATATTGATAATTTTTTTCTTGTATTTATTGTTTTATGAAAAAATTGGTTGACTTAATTACATTATCCTTCATTCTTTCTCATACACGTTAATTAAATACTACATACATTGAAAATAATTATTGCTAGAATGCTTAAAATATCCGTTATTTCACTTATTTTATAGTAAAACCGAAAACTGGTTTTCGCCGGTTTTTTGAGAAATTGACCTTCGACAACCGGTTTTTTCAAAAGTCGGTTTTTGTATAACCCCTACTGCAGCCCCATACTGCTTAAGTTTGAAAGAATATTGCTTGGATGGCTATATGGGAAATGCTACCCTTAATTACTAAACACATAACCGCCACACACACATCAAATCTATCCTTAATGTCTTTCTCATACCGCCCAAAATGCTATCATTTTAAGTGTCTTGCTTCTAGTTAATTAGCGCAAGCTTCCCCAACACAAAGTAACAATGGTTTATTGATTTATTTTAAAATTCCACATAGTGTACCGCCCCCCCCCCCATGTGGTCATGGCTGTGCCTTGACCTCTTAGCTCTCTTTTCCTCCTCCCCTTTCCCACCTGGCTAAAACTCTCCTTTTATTCCCTGCTTGTTCGTTGTTACGTAATTGTGTCCCCCCCCCCCCACCTTCCCTGCTGATGCCAAGACAACAATGGTGGATTGAATTTTTACTCATTGTGATCTGACTCCCACCCCTTCCCATTATCAAGCAAATGTGAAAGCAGTTGTTGACTTGAGATTTAGAAATTCACCGAAATTCAAATTTTAATTTTTTTTATAAGGGGGTAAGTGAAATATTTGCTATAGGGCTGTTTTGTTACAACAAGGCTTTTTAAAAGATGAAGGGTAAGGGGCCAAATAAAATTTCGCTTTACTGAATATTTGATTACACTGATTTTGTAATAACAACATTTCACTGTATGGGTCTGACATATAGGAAAAAAATCAGCATCTTTTGATATTGTAAAACTTGCTCCTTTTTCATTTGAAAGAAAATATAAATAAAGAAGACCACTTTTTGAACAAGTTAGTTTGAGCTCGTCTACACCAAATAGTTTTGCCTGTTATAGAAAGAATATGACTATTTTATATTAGATTACTCTGTTGAATTATGGCTACATTTTTCTTTTGTATACTATAGAAATAGTTGGCTTATCACAATTAAGTTTTTTTATAATAATTTGTATGAACTCTTGATTTTCAAATATTAGGAAACAGGTCATTTACCACCTCCTGTGCTGAGTACATTACTAAATAAAGAAAGCTTTCATACTTCATTACTAGCTTGTGCACTAGAAGTGGTTCTAATTACATATAGCCCAACATGTAAGTTTTTTTTTTTCACTAAATAAAGATGTTCATACATTTATAAAAATAGTCATTTATCTCTTCCTTGATTTAATTTTTTTTCTAATAATATAAAATGTCAACTTTTCTTAGAATATTTTACTTTGTTTCCACCACCCTCATAATTTGTCACAATGAACACTTGTACACTAATAAAAACCTCATACATTGCATCATGATAAGGCAAAACAGATTTGCAGATAAATCTGAAAAATTACACATTCTTTTAAACTGAAATCTTATGTGCTTAAGATGCACTAGAAAAGTAGATCAGATGTTATAACTATGTTTTCTAATAATTTAAATTTATGTACTTAATAGACAAAAGTTTTCCCTTAAGAGATACTAAAATATTCCATCAAAATAACATTCAAAGGAAATATAAATGCTATTTCACAAAAAGATTTTTTTCAAGAGATGATTTATAGCTATATAAATAAAAATGTAAACAGGATTTCACGCTATTGATCATAACTCCGAAAGTTCTTTACCAATTGCCTTACTTGGAGTGTTGATTTATATATTTTACATAAACATCACATCTATAATATTTTAAAATAATATTTAATCGATCAGTTTGGTAAAATTATTTCTTTTACTTCACTTAAAATTTTTTCTTTAAACCACGGGAGGTAATTCAAAAGTCACTGAGTGCTAACTTATATATTGTCAGTATTTGTTTAAAAATAAACCAATCCGCTGTGTGCAAACTAATAGTTTGTCAGTATTTTGTTTTAATTAACAAACAGTATTGTAAAATATTTCTTTTTACTTAAGTTTGCAAATTATTATTTCGTCAGTATTTTTTTTCAGCAAACATGTAAAGAGGATTCACGCTATTAATCATAACTCCGAATGTACACCCAAGAGCACTGCATTAATAAACAAAACAAATTTAGAAACGAAGATCCACTCGATAGAACTCATTTTCCTTTGTTTATAGTTTCAAATGATTGATATTTATTTTTCTAAAAAATTTTTTTTTTTTTTTTTTCAATAAACAGAATTAGAAACAAGGGCTTTCTCAATACTTACTATTACATTACATATGGCTTAGCCATGGCAACTTGTGGCCGGGTACAGCTAGTTGTCTATATAGGAGTAACAATGGATGTACAACCTTTACACCACTCCCTGACAGCCTAATACTCGTTGACTCATTCGTTTATTATATATATGTTAATGATTAAATAATTTCAACTATTAATCTAGATTTGCCTGACTTGTCATAATAGAATTCCATTGTCCACATGAAATTATAGAAAAAATAACTGATATAGATTATAAAATAAAGATCAATAACAACATAAAAACCTTTCATTTGGATTTACTTAGAAAGATTGAAATCATACCATGGTCTTGGACTACTAATGTATAAATAATGAATGTACACAAGAAAATCTAACTACTATAATCAATGAAACTGAGCTGGAATAAAAAAAAGATACCTATATTGAATATGAGCAAACCGTAGAATTGACTAAAATAAATATCAACAATCCGATTACTGTCAGACGACTATGCCTAATCAATTCATTTGGACTGTATAATGTCAAAATACATTGGATATCATAAAGGCACAATTAATAATGTTGTACTTTCAACTATTGATTTAAATAAAGAGTCAATAGCAACAGATGCCTGTACAAAAGGACTGGGTGGTTCATTACAACAATTAGAGTGTACAGTTCCAAGACCTATATAGTTAATTAGTAGAAAACTGAGTAAAGCTGAGATGAACTACTCTGTAATAGAATTGGAAGCTTTAGCTATAACTTGGAGTGTATTGAAACTAGAATTTTAATATGGCAACTTTAAAATTGTTTATATAAAAGGTCAAGATGATCACATACTTGATATGCCGCTACTTTTTGCTGGAGCCGGAGCCGAAAAAATCTGGCGGCTCCACGGCTCCCAAATGCTTTTTTTTTTTTACAGCAGAATTCATTTTTTTTTTTAGCTTTAAAATTCCAAATTTGTTTGATTGTTTGCCTCATACAATTTGAAATGTTATTTTTACGAACGCCACAACAGTTACAGCGTTAAAATGATAGCGTGCACGCACATCACCACAAGAAATCTTTAACCGAGAATCGTTTTGTGTTCATTTAAAATCTTGTTTACCCTCCGAAATTTTTTAATAGCATGTTATTTTGTTATATATAAAGTTAAAAGTTTTATTTTATAGAATAATTGTATCAATCATTTAAAATAAATTTTTACTAAGACGACAAATAGAACGCGTCATTTCGTTTTATTATTTGACCGCGAATCAGGCCCGTAGTGTGTGTGGGGGCCAGACAAAATGCAGAGGGGCCCCGGCCCCCTGGCCCCCGCCGCATGCTACGTGCCTGCTATGGGGGCCAACGCGACAAATTTTGCATAACTTTTTATCAGCGGCATGTTTGCGTGGCGCAATTATAAAAATTTTTGTCTCGTGTGATACTATCTTAATTGGGAGCCGGAGCCGTCAAATTTGTGGGAGCCTGAGCCGTAAAAAAAATTGGCGGCTCCGCAAGCCTGCTTTGCAGATACCTGCAAATCTGAGGGTTTGGATGCCTTCTGAACAGTTGGCCTAAATGGCTAAATGACATTGGCTGATTGGAAGTTGGAAGTGAAGAACTTTGAAATAAATTAGAAAATAGAAACTATTTAGAAATCACTGAAACCAGAATATAACGCAGATTGATAATAAGTTATTATCCATATGTAACTAAACTCGCTGTTAAGTTCTAACTCGCTGCAAGGTCAAAGGAAAACAACTTTACTATTAGTCTATTACTTTCATTACTTTGGCACTTGCCACTTGGCAGTGTGATTTTTATTTAGTGCACTTAATTGTTTTGAATCTGAGGAGAAAGTCAGACTCATCATCTGAGTTCTTCTCGTCTAGTCTTTGGCTCATTGGATGATGGATGCTTATTGTTATTGTTCAAATGTTCATAGTTTATGGTGTGTATTGAAATGGATAGTTAATTGGAAAAAACAAATAACAAGATTGAATTGAATTGAGAACAATAATTCTGTATTTCTGTACTTTACAAGTTTGAAAATTGAAATACAAATTTTAATGAATTCAATATGCATTTGACAAAGCCATTATTCAAGTCTAAAGAAGTAAGAATAAGATGTTGATAACTAACTAATGACTATTAGTTTGTTAAGTGTTAAGTTACTCCAAGTCCACAGCCAAATAATGTACACATTCCAGTGATGCCACACAATCACAGCTGAGCGCTGTGGGCCGCGGCTACGTCATACCGTGGTTTAAACCAAAGAGCACAGATCATATCGCAAGCAAGAATCGCTGAAGTTGGCTTGGTGACATAGAGATCACCAAAGACCTTTAAATTTATACTAGACCGCATACGTAATGTTAATTTTTACTCAAAAATGATACGCATTTTTAACAATTGAGTGAACGATAATATAAATCAAAATATGAATTAAAATTACGGTCAATTTTTTAAAGCATATTTGAGTTTTAATTTCTTGTTTAAATAGAATTATAATAACCTTTATTATAAAATAGAATTAAAAAATAAAAAAAAATTGGGAAGGAATTGCTTTTAATGGAAGACGTTACGTTAGGGTTAGGGTTAGATTACCAACTCAGTGACTTGTTATATTAATTAGTGTTAGAGAATTAGTGTTTCTTCACGGAAATTTCAGAATGGAAAAATATTATGTTTTTCATTTTACAATATTTAATATTTATATTTGAACTGTTTTTTCAACAGGAAATCTCGTGGGTGGTGCATTTTAATTTAATAACAAAGAAGACATCTTTTCCATCTCTCAGAGAAATCTAAATAGCTTAAATGTTGAATTTATCAAAAACCATTCATTTCTGTTATTTATTTTGTTATGAAGATGGCGGGCTGGCGGCCAGGCGCTTGGGCAGTATAGTTGCTTATTATTTTCTGTTACAACGTCATTGGTGATTGCGGTTAAGATGACGTCACGAATAATAATTACTCATCCCCGCACTATCATGTATGAGATTGGGCTGATTGGCCACTATGAGCGGTGCTGACTCTAGCCTCTGGTATGTTCAAAACATTAAACAAGCTCAAAGCTCGAAACAATCGATTAATGTATCGTGATCATGTGGAATTCGGGAAAGAGAATTACTTTAATTTCAGGTTATGATCTGGTGAGTCACAAAATCTGGCTAAGTCAGAAATCCGGTATTTTCAGGAATCCGGTTATTCCGGATACATGTAAATCCGGCAGAACCGGATTTCACCGGATAGTGCAAAATCTGGTGGAACCAGATTCCGGACCGGATTCCGGCACACCCCTACTCTACATACATGCTACCAGAACATAATTAGAGGCACGACAGTATTCCATGAAAGTATGTCATAAGTTGTGCGAGGCTTACGAGGCATACTTCGGCATGTCTATAGGATATGAAGACAAGTCATGGGCACCTCAATTCATATGCTAACATTGCAAGAAAACCCTTGAAGCTAAGGTAAACATTTGTTGCTGGTATATGTATGTGATAGTGCTTTGTATTGTAGATTTTGAATGATTTAGAATTTTAAATGTAAAGTTTTCAAGGAGTTACTATTGACAATTTTCACATTATCGATATATTGTTGTAAAATATTTTATATGCTATTATTAATCTGTAAAATTTCCTGATTTTAAATTTACATAATTTATATCTGCTATGTTACAGGTTGGTAAAGGGGAAAAAAAGAGAGCCATGAAGTTTGCTTCATACACATATTTGACGGCTGCCAAATTACCACTCAAGCAACTGCTACTTCTGCATGGTGGATCCTTCAGAATGTCGCACTGGCAAGAATGTACCTCAAATCGTTTATTTAGACATTCCTTCTTCCTTTGCCCCAGACAGTGAGGGGAAGATATTGGAGATGAGGATTTCACAGATGCAGTTGAGGAGAGACTGCTACACTTCCCTAACCAGATAGACGTCAACAGAGACAGTGGTCTTATCAAGTTCATCTCAGTCCATTGGTGAGTTTCTGACACCCAAGCTCAAGCATTGTAACTTGCTGGATGAATGAAAGTCACTGATCAGAGAAAGCATCACCAAACATTTTCCAACTTCTTCAGTCGGCAATTTGGGTTGTGCGGATGGTCATGTGGTAAAACGCTCGACTGTCGACCTGAGGATCCCTGGTTCGATCTTTGGTGAGGACCAGTGGATTTTTCTGGTCATGGTTAAAGTCCCCGCTATATCTCTTGGTGACTCCGTGGCCATTGTACTATCGGCTATGGTGGGGATGAAAGAAGGGTACTATAAAAACCATCTCTTTAGTGGTTTATAGGATTTAAGAGATTTCATCTCATCCTTAAAAGGACTTCACACGCTGCAACAATACGTATCACCTGTAACCCGAGTGAATGGCGCCTATTCATAGACAGCTCATCCCAGAGTCTCAAAGCTGTGCTGCTTCACAGTGGAAACAACTAGCCATTTCACCCAAAGAGGAGTACACCAGGGTCAAGATGTTGCAGAGTGCCTTGAAGTATGATGACTATGGATGGGAGGTCAGTGGAGACTTCAAAATGGAGAAAAAGGCTTGGAACAGTTTGGTAGCAGTTGTTCATGGCTTAAGAGGAGCAAGGCGAACGCTTTCATCAAGATATATTGAACAGTGTAACGAAAACATGATTGGGGACTACATTTGGGGGCTTCTTGTAGAAAGCGTTTTGAACACACATTCAAATCTAGAAAACCTAATCATTTCTGAACTTTTTAAGTGATTTTTGACTGTCTGTTTATCATGCTAGTATTGTTTTTTTTATTAGACTGCATTAACGAAAATATCTACATTTCCTTGTTTTGTCTGGGCAATGGTCATAAAAAGAAAGTTTTTGCTGTCATTTTTTGATAGTTGAAATATAACACTTAGAAGCCAGAAAAAAAAATGTTACTTAGTGAAATACAAAGGGTGCAAGATACCCGTGCAAGGTATCATCTAGCTTAATGGTCAGCAACCTTTTGGTCACAACTGACCCACACCCTGTATTCAACATAACCCTCAAGTAAATATTTTTTAAATTTTACGTAAAAAAAACAACATGCATTTAATAGAGTTCAGAGTAAATTAATATGAAATTCATCTATTCAATACAGAAGAAAAAGGCTTCTTTAGTTATACCCTATCTGGTTTAATTCTAACAATTTAATGACAGTTATTACATGTATATAAGGTGGACCGGAAAGTAATGTCGGTTCTGCGCATGTCAATTCTTGTTTGTCATTTGTCAGCTTATTGTTTGGTTCATAGGTGTGGCAAAGACATTGTGAGTTTATAGTCACTTCTTTATTTATAGACTATTGAATTACAATTTTTTTTTTGTTGTAATTTTGGGTAAAATAGCTAGCAAATTCCAGAAGAGGTACACATCTGGGATTCATGCCCTTTGAGTTTCGCAAGGTAAGTAATGCAACATTTGCTACCAAAAACATTTGCAATGTTTATCCTAATGCATTGGATATTCGTAAATGCCAAAGGTTGTTTTCCAAGTTCAAATCAGGTAATTTTGATCTTTCCAACTTCTATCGATCAGGAGACCATCAACGTAAGACAATGACGTGTTTAGGGCGGAAGTGGAATCAAATCCATGTTCGACAGTCTTAACCAACCTTGGCCGACCATCCAAGAACATTTTAAACAGATTTGGAAAGAAGCAGAGCAGGTGTTTGGGTCCCACATAATCTGTCAGAACAGAACAAGGCTAACCGATCAATCACATGCAATTTATTGCTTAAACGACACAACACAGAACCTTTTTTTATCGCTTGATCACAGGACATGAGAAATGGGTCCTGTATGATAACCCAAAAGGCAATGGCTCTCTTCAAATGAAATCCTTCGGAGTACTGTTAAGCCAGGTTTACACCCCAAAAAAGCGCTTTTGTGTGTTTGGTGGAGTATTCGCGGCATTGTTCATTTTAATAGCTGAAACCTGGACTTATTCGGACGCTGCAACACTTTTTAAGAGGCAAAACATTTGGATGATATCCAAAATACCATCCTTAGATATTTTGCAGAAAATCCAATTAATTTTTATCGATCAGCGATTGAAAATTTACATCATTGATTAAAATAAAGACTCGTTAAAAATGTATGTGTTTGTATTTAGCATAAGAAAACAACATTACTTTCCCGTCCCCCTTATAGTTAGAACAATTTTAGGTATAGTGTGAGATTTATTTCAGTTTGTATTACGTTGATGAATTTGGACTCCAAAGACATCACATCAAGACAAAGTGATGTTTCAAATTCAAACTGAGACATAAAATGTGTTTGATTTGGTTAACTTGCACAAATATGTTGCTCAAAACCTGAAATTTCATGGCTCTTGTATTCATCAATGTGTTCATTTCTTAAGGCTGGCCAAAAATACTATTTTCTTAAGGAATTTGGAATATAGTTTTTGAGGCAATCTTCAAATGACAAGTCATCAAAAAAATATTTAATGCTTAAATTACTGTCTTATTTTTTTGTAAGTAAATAGATAATCCACAAATGGCCATGATTTGAATCTTCCTCATTTCAGTAAATCAACAAAAAGCTTAAGTGAGTGGTTCTGTTTCTGAACAATATTTAGTACCTGTTGGTATACTTTTCTCTCATATTCATAAAAACATATAAAACATCTGCATATTTTCTTCATTCGTTTGCCACCATAATATTTTTTCTTGAAAGTCATCTATTTTAATCTTTAAGTTTCCCTTGCAAAGATAATTTAGCAAATTTAAAAGTGACAAAACATCTCATATGTGTGTAATTGATATCCCCTTTTTTGGTCAAGTTATTAAAATTTAAGTTTATTTTACTGCTAGTTGGTGCAAGACAAACAATAGGTTTAGAATCATACCCCTCACCAGTCATCCACTTCAATGTAAAGTAGAAGGTTAGTAAAAGCCCATTTTACTAAGTGCTTCAAATATTAGAGAATCAAAAATATTTGATAATCAATTGCTTTGAATTGAATTTTTTATTTAAACTACTGACACTGTCAAAAATTTTTCTCTTTATACTGGCCCCTAACTCTTTGAATAAACAAAATATATTTATCAAGCTGGCTAACATCTTTTATCTTTGGATTTATTCCTGAAGTAATGTCTTTTAATTTTTACTGCATTTATATTTTCCAGTCTATTACATGTTCCAGCTTAAAAAATCTCAGAATTAGTAGTTTTCCATCCATGATGGATGAAAAGTAGTTCTTGACAATCAAGTACATGTATATGTGAAAATCCACAAATTGAGTTGAAAAAATTAGTGATTGATTCATCATTTTGATTAATTTTTAAAATCTTCATTCCTACAATTCTGGAGCTGACATGAATTTCTCTAGTCTCTGGATGGCCTTCTTTCCCAAAACCTCTCGCTGTATTGTAACTTACATGACCAAAAATTCTCTGACGTCAGTATTTATGGTTGCTCTAAAGATTGTGGGATGGAATAGGAAATGTTTAGTAAAAAAAAATTCAGCTTCATAAATATTGTCTGATTTTCTTCACTAGAGTGTGATTTTTATGATTAAAACATTTCTGTTGCATTGCCAGCTGGCCAAATTGGCGTCGTATACACAGCATATAAAATTGGGTCTAAAAACATCTACATTTAGCGCATTTTGTGATTTAAAAAAAGCTATTAATTGATATGAATCCATCATCTTAAGTGAACCTGATTTTTTCATGTATTTATATAATTATTAAAAAGCAAAACAAAGTATATGTAAACTGGATGTTGAATATTGAAAGCCTTTTCCAAACAAGCGTAAACAAATACAGTTCAATTCGCAGAATACAAACATTTACATGTTATATCTCGGACATTCTCATTAATTTAGAAAAAATACCCTTATCTGAAGGCTTACACAAATGAATGAAGTTAAACAAAAAATTTTAACTGTTGGCATTGTAATCCTAACAGAACGATGTACTACAAAGTCAGTAAATAGATATTATCAGTGGTTTTTTGTGCCGGTATACACCGGTATGGCATACCACCTCAATGTGGGGAAAAATTATTACTTTTCTTGTATTTTAACGTTTATTATTAATTTATTATATTAATTTGTTAAAATTGAATCATTTTAAAATTGCGCGCAATGAGAATTAAAATATAAAATGTGAAACTGCGAACTGGTAGTTTAAAGTTGGGCAATCCATCACTGAGTACCGGCACCTATTTTTTTTACAAAAAAAGCACTTGATATTATACTTTTACATGTATATGTACATTACTTTCCCTGATTGAAATTTAAGTTCCCCTAACTCAAATTTAAGACATCTTAGTGAATTATAATTTTTGCAATTTACAAATATTTTATAAATTAAAAGTTTTAATCTAATTTAGCTTGAGTTTTTAATAGTATATTTTAAACTCAAAGATTACAATTTAAAACTTTTTGAACCATTATTGTATCAATTGCTTCTTATTCCACTATAGGAATTATGGCTTGGCACATGCTTCATACATATAAATATCACTATGTTTATTTTGATAAATAAGTAAAAAATGTGCGAAGGTTTTATTAGTATGTATATATTTGCACATTTATACAAATGAATTTATCAATGATTTAACTAATGATATTCTTATTTTCATACACGTCTATGCATATACATAGCTCAATATATGGATCAAAGCATCCATGTCTTTCAGGTTTTGATAAATTGTTTTAGGATATATTGCAATGGCAAGGCTTGATTAGTAGTGGTCATATTCATATTTGTAGAGAATACTATTTTAGGGTGTGTATTTATTTACATAATACATACACACATTTATATATATTTATGTTATATATATTTCTCTATATATTTTCTATATATATTTATGTTATATATAAATATATATTTATATGTAAGTGTGTATATAAACGTCTGCCCCAGGAATATCCTAAAGATAAGGCGACTAGATAAATTTAGGAACGAAGATCTCTGGCAGCTGGCAAACTAAGACCCCATAAACCTACAAGTATCCAGAAGAAAATGTAGTTGGTTCAGCCACTCAATCCGATAGCCTCCAGAAGACACTATGAAAATGGCTCAGCAGTGGATTCTCCAAGGCCAGAGAAAGGTTGGCCGCCTAAAGACCACTTGAAGGTCCTGCGAACAAGAGATGAAAAGTTGCAACCAATCATGGGGAACTGAAAAAGGCCTACCAAAACAGAGTGTTCTGAAGAGTGAATGCAGAGGCCCTTCAAGGAAGTCAATGTGTATATATATGTATTATACACATATAATACCCTAAAATAATATTCTATTTTAAAAGTATTAGTCACTGATGCTTTAATTCAGTGGTCCCCAACCTTTTCTTGCCGTGGACCTGTCCACCTTTGATATGTTATCGCGGCCTGCTGGGGGGGGGGGTGGACATTGATTGTTTATATTTTAGATTGTTTTGATTTCACAGTTTAATAGTGTGATTTAAATATTCCAAATACTTAAAATTAAGTGATCGTGCACCAAATGGGAGAATGAATGCTCAGGTTCAATCTTGCCTGAAATCCCAGCTATCTTTGAAACATGTCCAAAATGCCTCCGTTTATGTTCCATCGTCACAACTTCAGTTTGGCTTTTAAATGCAGCTACCTTGTCTGCCAACTTTAAAACTGTTGTCATTTTCTCCTAAAGAGACAGCTTGAATTCATTGAGCATGCTGAATATGTCACACAAGTATGCCAGTTTGCGACCATATTTTGTCACTGAAATGTGCTGCCAGCGGTGACTTCTTTTCTGAAAGATATCTTTGCAATGGCTCTCATAAGTCAAATACTCTGGTTAACGATTTCCCTCTGGATAACCATCTTATTTCTGTGTATAAGAGAAGCCATATGTGCTCTGCGTCTGTCTTCTCACAAAGCTGCTGAAACAGGTGCGAGTTAAGGGCATGTGCTTTTATGTGGTTTACAACTTAAACGCCATCAATCAATAGGCTGTTAAATTTCGGTGACATTTTTCGACTTACCAGCATTTCCCTGTGAATGATACAATGCCTAGACCCATTCTCATGTGCAATGTCCTCAATCCGAGCAGTTAAACCAAACAGTCGTCCAGTAATGGCAGCAGTTTTGTCTGTGCATATGCCGACATAAAAACACCATTTTAGTTTTCCTAATATATAAATATCCCGTGACTTGAACAGTTGTGCTCCTTTGGTGTTGGTTGGCAAATATAGTGCACTTAAAAAATTCCCAATCACATCCTCCTGAATATCTGTAGATTCGTCACCCTGGAGTGTCATACCACTTTGATGTATTAATCTTCTCCAACGATTTTCTCATTGCGCCTAGTCACAGTGCTAGCCGACAAAGCCACATGTGCTATTTTTTAACAGCAGCCTCTCCTATTAGCTCAAGGCAAATGTCTTTAGTGAAGGGCAAAATCAATTAATCATCAACAGTGAATGCCATTTTTTTTAGCCTCAGCACTACTGTTACCCACCAAATATGCTGCTTTCAGTGCATTCTCATTTATTGATTTGGTTGCCCACAGGAATATCTTCTGTCCTTCGTGTTCCCCTTTTTTTTTTTCAAAATACTCCACAAGCTTGTATTATAATCCAAGGTTCTTGCGTTCAAGTGGCGAAACAGTTTTGAAGGTTTCATTGCTTCATTAGAGAGCTGGTCACCACATACTATGCAGGGCGGGGTTGATAAATCCACATTTCAAATAGGACTCATGGTATTGTCTTTCAAAAGTTTTATGTTTCTCAGATGTTGATGGGTCTAATTCTATCTTTTTCCTGGACATTTTCTTTTTCCCAAGGAAACTTTATAATGACGCCTGTTTCGTTCTTATTTTCGCTAATGTGTGGGTTAAATTTGAGAGCTCATATGACCGAGATGTAACAAAGAAAAAAAAACATCGCTAAACTCAGATAGTAAAATGGGCAATTATATAAAGCACACAATACATGTACACCAAGCACTGTTATACATGAGAAAATACTGGTGAACCGAGAGAATAGTGTCACACACCTTTTCTCCACAAAAGTTACAATGACACTGCCACTCGTCGCTACTCAGCTCCCGGTTAACCTCTCGTCCATGAAAAGTCCCACAATCCAGAGAGAAATACACAACAGTAAATAAAATGGAAATAATTTAATGTTTCATGGGCGGCCAGGTACTGGTCCGCGGACTGGGGGTTGGGGACTACTGCTTTAACCCATATATCGAGCTTTGAATATAAGCCTTTTTGTTTGTTGAAACTTTTTGATCTATTTTAAGAATATATTATATTTTTTGAACTTTTTCTAATTGATAGGGAGTCATCATAATATTAAGACCACAGAAGAACCTTTTTTTTTCCCATGGATCCTGAATATTTTTTCTCTACAACCATATGAATTCTATAAAGTTATTGAAAGTTTTATTAAAGCAGAACCAAGGCTTTCAACTGATGTTATAAAGGTACATGTATTCTAATTCTACATTAAAAACTGGTAGTTTTGTATGTTCACTTACATAATATAAATATATACATTTATATTTTTATATCATTATTTTTTTTTTGCCACACAACAAGTATATTCAATTGGGGGACTTACATTGCCGTAGAAAGGTTTCTCAATCTTTACTTTGTTGTGCATCACTAATAAGGTTAGGGTTAGAACTTGCAACAGACTTATATATATATGTGGTACAAGCAGCCATATTCCACTTAGACAAAAAGTTCCAAAAGTTGACAACCTTAAACGGCATGTTAAAAATGAGAAGCATACAGAATTATAAATATATGTGTAAACACACATGTTTATTGCATAAATAAAAATAATATCTTTTTCAGTAATATTTTAAAGTTTTTAATAATAAAAAATAAATTATTCATGTAATAAAAATATTTTGAGATTATAATATAGAAAGCAGTTTGTGAATTATTGTCATGAAGTCACCTAACGTTATTCGTCTCTATCCTCTTTATTTATCAAATAACTTATTTTCAGCTATTTGCTCATAACTGTTGTTGCACATTTTCTTTACAAAACATTTTTACAATTTTAATAGTTAAAAAGTAAAAAAAATTCTTTCATATATATTGAGGTTGAATACAAAATATCTAGATTTACTTTAAAGTGAATTTTTTATTGGGTTCAAGTGAGCTGCCAGACTGACTAAAAGTGTTATTGAATACTGGAGTTGTGAGTTTTTTCATTGTAAATCTAGCTTAAATAACTGGTTTTTAAACATGAATAACCGGTTGTGGAATAATTCTACATTCTAAGATTAATCATTTTTTTCATCGTTTTTTTTAAATCTAACCATTCCTAGATGTTATGGGCTCATATTAAGACTATGTAACACAGTGCCCACTCTCTCTCTCTATGAACTCTCTCACTGATAACTGTGGGCTGAGACTTAGTCTCTTAGAGCCCGTGAGATCAAACTTGCTTAGTCTCTAAACATCTGGAGAGAGTGCATGCTGATATAAAGGCCAACGGCAAGTGAGCTACCCGACTGGTCCACCCTGCAGTGCCAAACCTAGGGATTTCGGGGCCCTGGGGGGGGGCTTGGCCTCTTTGGGAGCCCCTGCAATTTGACATTCGACACCATGACATGAAATAATGTACTTGATATTTAATGTAAAAAAAATTTTTAGGGTCCCCCTCAAGGTGAGGCTCGGGGGGACTTTCGAATTTGGACCCACTCTCCCCCCACCCTGTGGTCCACCAGCCTGGGGCACTCAAAAAGCACATGATCCATGGTTTCCTCCACTTCTCCGCAGTGGTGGCAAAGGGAATCGACATTTGGCCTCAATCTCCCAAAGAACAATGCCCATTGCGAAACTTGGCAATTAGTGCCTGCTCGATCGTCCTGAGCCCCCACCACTGGTCAGTTTTGGATGGCCTGTGGTCATTTCTGCCCGTCACCCCATTGTCCCAACTCGAGAACCACCGAGTTTGCTCAAAGAGCCTGATCTTGGCATATGCCTCAAGTGTGCCCACTGGCGTGATTCATTTTGACACTCTATGTTCCTGCAGGAGTTAAAAGGAATAAGCAAGTAGAGGATGTGTAAATCTGCTTTGGGTATATTGGATTCTGATGCCTGATAATATTTATCATTGGGTTAAGAAGCTGTAATCAACTTAAATGATCAAAGAGCTATTAACATGGGATACATTGAGGAATATCTATCCTGTCTTTTTTATGCAAGGGATTCTTTCTCTAGAAATGCATGAAAAGAAATGTTTAAAAAAGGAGCATTTGCATTGTAATTAAAGAATTTTCTGTAATTTCCCCAATTCACTTGAATTCAAGAGAACTTGTTAAATTAACACTAGAGTTTAAAAAAAAAAATTACAATGTGATTTTACTTACAAAATCAATCTATGGGAATAACAAAAATTATTGAACTCACCCAAACATATAAAGATAAAATATGATTTAGGATTATAAAAAAATAAATTTTATGTGCATAATACTATTTAAAACATTTTTTTGGTTGCTTAATTTAAATTTGTACATGTACTAGTTTTTAATTTCCAGATCTTGTAGTTTTTTATTATCATATTTGTATTACTCTTGCAGCATTTGCAATATATTGAAACCAGAGTCCTAGAATCTTTGGCTTGGACTGAGGTAAATAAAATTTAAGTTGACTATATTTTACCAGTACATCAAAATCATGTTTCTTTATATTCATATTGGGTTTTTCCTATGAAATATAAATATATTAAGTTTAGGGCTGTACCGGATTGTTATTTTTAGATCATGCAGGATCGGAACCAGAATCGGATTTAATATTTGAATACTGCCAGAATCGGAGCAGGAACCGGATTTTACCGAATTAAATAGTAATTTTTCCGAACGAAGTAGTAATTTCTCGCCTAAAATAAAAAAGATATAAGAATGAAAAATAGAATAAAAATGTAGTTTTTAAGTTCTAGATAGCAAAAAACAGTAATAACCATTTAGATCTTTAAGAATGTGACTAAAACCCATTCCCCAATCTTGAGGTAAGAAAGATAACTCTGTCAAAATATCAGGTTATTCTTTTTAAAAATTTATTTTAATAAAGCTACACCTAATTTAACTTTATTTCTATTAAAATCAATTAAAGAAATGGATAACATATCTTAGAATGTATAATAAACATGTTTATTAACTAATGAATTCCAAATATATATATATATATATATACTGTGGTACCACCCGAAAGCTTATCTTTCTTTAGTTTTCCATAGTGACGTCACCAAACCCTGTTAATTCATTCATACTTTCCTTTAAACCATTATCTGACAATTTTCCTTAAAAACGCAAATTAAAATGCATTTCAAATCTAAATCAATATCACTGTAATGTTCAATTAAAAATGTATCTTCAAGTTATTTATCTAAATATGCGAGGAATTTCATCCAAATTGTGACAAAATCCACTTAATTAAAAAATTTGCAGAAAAATAAATTATTGAACTTTTTTAAAACTGTTAACACCCAAAAATAGATCGTTGTCTGCTCTTTAAAGAAGTTAAACTTTTATAGCTAAATATAGTTTAAAGAAAACACGGAATCAAAAGTAGTTGAAAGGTAAGGTGTCGTATTACTACATGTACTAGACTAAATAGGATTCAAATCTTCCTTTTTAATATATTTTTACTTACATACAGAACTAAAAGCGATCGACGTTATTGTAGTTTTAAAAAAGCAAAGGAAGTTACAGTTTTAATTTAATTGTATTGCGCTAAATATTTCAAAATTATGTTGCACTAAAAAAATTTCTTACAAATTTCAAACAAAGAAATCCGGCTTAAATCTGGCATATTTTAACCGGAATCGGAACCGAATTTGTTAATACTGCCGGAATCCGGCTTAACAGGAACTGGAATCGGATTCCGGTACAGCCCTATTTAAGTTATACTCCATATGCCAGCAGATTGACTTCCAACTACACTATTACCATGCTAGAGACAAGCAGTTGACAAGCGATTTGAAATTTCAAACCCCTTGTCAACAATTTTTTTACTCTGTACCATTTGTCATTAGCTTGCCTTGCCGTAATCTCTTTTCTCTTTGCAGTGTTTTTTTTTGTTTTTTTGTTCCGCAACATTCTCTAGTGACCTCTGATTTTTTTTGTAACTCTTTTCAGACCCCAATGCTAGAAAACCTTTTTTTTTTAAGACAAGTATTAACAAGGGGACGGATGGTCTTTGATTGTCAACCCGAGGGTCCCTGGTTTGATATCTAGTGAGGGCGAATGGATATTTCAGGTCTTGGTTAGAGTCCCCGCTATATTTCCTATGGTGCCTCCATGGCCATTGCACTATCAGCTATGGTAGGGATGAAAGAAGGGCACCATAAAAACTGTCCCATTAGTGGTTTATAGGATATAAGAGATTCTATCTCATCCTTACAGGGTCTTCAGACAAGTATAAACAGGAAAAAATATTCATCATCATCATTGCCCGTCACTCCTATCGGGGTATGGGCCACCAACTAAAGATCTCCAGCGATTTCTATCCTGAGCCATTCTCTCCAGCTGCTTCCAGCTGAACCCCATCCTGGTGATGTCTGCTTCAAATTCTCGCCTCCAGGTGTTTCTAAGCCGACCTCTCTTTCTTTTTCCTTGAGGATTCCAACTCAATGCTTGTCTAGTGATGTTGCTTGCCGGCTTTCGAAATGTGTGGCCTATCCATCCCCACCTTCTCTTCCTGATCTCCTCTTCTACTGAAGCTTGGCCGGTTCGTTCTAAAAGGCTGGCATTGGTGATGGTGTCAGGCCATCGTATTTGGAGAACTTTCCTAAGGCAGCTGTTGATAAAGGCCTGGACTCTCTTAGTGGTGGTCTTCGTAATCCTCCAGGTCTCAGCTCCATATAATTGGACTGACTTTACATTGGTATTGAACAGGCGCATTTTGGTGTTCAGAGACAGCTCTTTGGAATTCCAGATGTTCTTGAGCTGGATAAAGGTGGCTCTTGCTTTTCCGATCCTTGCTTTGACATCTGCATCTGTTCCACCCTGCTGATCTATGATGCTACCCAGATAAGTAAAGGACTCTACTTCCTCCAGTTTACTTCCGTTTAGGGTGACTGCATTTGTGCTGGTGGCGTTAATTTTCAGGATTTTGGTTTTAGATGTGTGTATGCTAAGGCCGACCTCCTTTGCAGTGGCATTCACAAGATTTGTTTTCTCTTGCATCTGTTGATAGCTATGTGTAAGGAGAGCAAGGTCATCTGCAAAGTCCAGGTCGTCCAGCTGTTTTAGCAAAGTCCATTGGATTCCATTTCTTCTTTCCCTTGTGGATTTCTTCATAATCCAGTCTATAGCCAGTAGGAAAAGGAATGGGGAAAGCAAGCATCCTTGTCTGACTCCTGTTCGTACCTGGAAGCTGTCTGTTAGCTGCCCTCCATGGATAATTCTGCAGGACATACCCTCATATGATTTCTCGATCAGTTTAACTATTTTTAAGGGGACACCATAATGTCGAAGAAGTTTCCAGAGGATTTCTCGATCTACACTGTCGAACGCTTTCTCAAAGTCAATAAAGTTGATGTATATTGGCGAGTTCCACTCCAGGGACTGCTCAACTATGATGCGGAGCGTTGCAATCTGGTCTGTGCATGACCTGTTTTGACAGAAACCTGCCTGTTTGTCTCTCAGCTGTGGGTCGACTGTGTCTTTTATCCTCTCCAAAAGGACTCGGTTGAAGACTTTGCCTGGCACTGATAGCAATGTGATGCCCCTGTAGTTGTTGCAGTCGCTAAGGTCACCTTTTTTGGGAAGCTTGATGAGATATCCTTCCTTCCAGTTTGTTGGTACGTCTTCTCCCTCCCATATCCTTTCAAAGAGTGGGTACAACATCTCCACTGTCGTATTGAGGTCTGCCTTTAGTGCCTCTGCTGGGATGTCATCTGGTCCAGCTGCTTTCCCATTTTTTATCAGGGTGATGGCTTTTCTATCTCCTCTTTGGTTGGCTTGTCACAGTTGATTGGCAGATCTGCTATGGCTGGTTCAATGACAGGGGGATTCAGTGGTGCTGGTCTGTTCAGGAGTTCCTCAAAGTGCTCAGCCCATCTATTCAACTGCTGATCTAATTCATTAATAGCTTTCCCTTGCTTGTCTTTGACAGGTCTTTCTGGTTTGTTGGTCTTCCCTGAAAGTCTCTTTGTTATGTCATATAACATTTTCATGTTTCCACTGTAAGCTGCCTGTTCTGCTTCAGCTGCCAATCCATCCACATAGTCTTTCTTGTCCTTCCTAATACTTCTTTTCACTTTGTTGTGTGCTTCTGTGTATTCTTCTTGAGCTTTGCCTTTAGCTGATCTAGTTTTACTGTTGTTGACTTGCTTTCTTCTTCCTCCTGTCCTCTATCTTATTCAGGGTATCAGTTGTGATCCACGCTTTTTGATGGTGCTTCATTGGGCCCAGTACCTCTTGGCATGCTGATCTTAATGACTCTTTTACTTTCTGCCACTCATTTGATACACTGTAATCCTCTTCCACCAGTTCATGGAGCACTTCATATTTGTTCTTCAGCACCAAGTTGAACTGTTCTTTTATCTTAGGATCTTTCAGAAGGTTAATGTTGTACTTTACTCTTCTGTCTGCCATGCTTGTCTCATATCTCTTCAGCTTCAGTTTCAATTTCGCTACAACCAGATGGTGATCAGATACTACATCCGCCCCTCTTCTCACTTTTACATCTTGTAGGGATCTTCTAAATTTCCTGTAAATGCAAAAATGGTCTATCTGATTCTCTGTCACTTTATCCGGGGATATCCATGTATTCTTGTGGATTCTTTTATGGGGAAATATGCTCCCTCCAATGACCATGTTATTGAGTGCACACAGGTCTGCAAATCTCTCCCCATTCTCGTTCATCGTTCCCAGAGTATGTGTGCCCATGACTTGTTCATAACCTGTGTTTTCGGACCCAATCTTTGCATTGAAATCTCCCATGAGGATGGTTACATCTTTTCCCGGGAAGGTCTCAAGTATCTTCTGTATTCTGCTGTAGAACTGGTCTTTGTCGTCTTCATCACTGTCGTTTGTTGGTGCATAACACTGGACTATATTAGTTTTGATCTTCTTCTTGGTACGGAAAGAGGCAGTAATGATCCTCGGACCGTGTGCTTCCCATCCAATCAGTGCCCCCTGTGCTTTCTTGGACAGCATGAGGCCAACTCCCTGTGTGTGTGGTGCATCATTCTCTTCGTGTCCGGAGTACAGCAGCATCTCCCCTGATAACAGTCGTCTCTGTCCAGCTTGTGTCCACCTAGTCTCGCTAATGCCTAAAATGGTCAGTTTGTTTCTCTTCATCTCTGCTGCTATCTGAGCCATCTTTCCTGACTCATACATGGTCCTGACATTCCATGTGCCGATAGTGGTTTTCCTGGTTGTCAGAAGGGTAGTCGGCTTTTTGGCTTCCTTTCGGCTTTCACCACAACTAAGCTTCATGAGTCTTCGTGATGAAGAACCTTCTTCTCCCAGGACTGAAATATCTGTTTTTTCTTTAGTTCGTGTTTCTGTAGCAAAGGGTTTTTTGACAGGGTGGGGTTGCTAGCCGCACGCCCAACCCTCCTCCTTTTTCAGCCGGGCTTGGGACCGTCCTTGGCGGAGTTATAAACAGGAAAAAATATTACTATAATAGTAAAGGGAGGTCATTTTGGGTGTTGTGAGATGAGAATTACTGCTACCTATACTGTATTGTCTTTTTTTCTCTCTCTCTTTATCACACAGTAATTAAAATAAATCTTTTTGTTGGTGTTAATAAAGTATCTAATATTTATCTGCTTTGCTTAGTTTGACTTTTAATTTAGTACCATATATGTGTGGATTTGTGTAAATAAATCTGCTTTTTTTTTTTTCTTTTTTAAATTTGGGGTGTTTCTAATTGCCGCAATCTATATTCTCCATTTTTTTACAATGCTAAATTTTCTTTATAAATGTTTCCCTTTACTGTTCTCAGCTTATTCTATTTGAAGTCCTGGATCACTACATTTTTTTCTCATAACACATAAAATATATGTCTTTAAAGCATTGGTGGTAAACATTCATCGCAGAAAAACTAAATTTTCTAATAAAATCACTTCATTCTGGAATGCGGCTGACTTGGTAACCTTTTAAGATGTAATGTGTTTTGCCAGTGCAAATATACACTGGCTTCATCTGCCCCGTTGTGCTTAAGGAGATGAACACTTTCAACAAAGATTTCTGGTGGACAAACTTCCATCATTATGTCACTATTCGATTTGTCCTCCTTGTTTCTGGATAAATCATGTATTTCCTTGCAAATGTTTATTTTACTAGTTCATTGGCTCAATGCTCATCTTCTATCAGATACTATTAACTCCATGATTATCCTAAAAATGTTATTTATATTTATGTGAAGGTTTATTATATATTTCAGAATTCCGCCTTGTTTGAATTTTTTAACGACTGTGAGGTGGGACAAAAGACTCCTCCATTATCAGGATCACCAGATAAATCTCATGAGAATAGTGGCAAAAATGCAGTAGATTTGTATGTTGTTTTTTTTCTTTTTTAGCAAACTTATTGTTTTATTATAGATAGCTTGAAAAATAATTCAAAACTTAATGTAAAATCATAAAATATTTTTAGTTTGTGAGAGTTTTCTTAATTCTCTGCAATTACACTATGCTTAAAAGTCTGTCAAAAACTATATTATTCTGCAGATAAAAATGCATTTATTGTCAATCATTCTTTTTTTCCACATAAATATTTATATATAAATATTGATTACTAATATATTTTAATAAATAAAAATTCAATACGCTCATGAATAGTGGTCGTCTGATTTTATCTCCCACAGGACATTACAGTACTGTAAATTTGGAAGATTAAAATTAAGGTTAAATCCAGTCTATATTATTATAAATTAATATTATTATTGAAATATTAAAAAGCATGATGTCCAGTAACATTTTCAAATTTGTATAATTCTCCCAAATTTGTCTTACATATTTGACAGGTTTTACATAATGAATAAAGTAAAATAAATGTTAAAAATTAAATGTTAAATTTGGACATAATTAACCTTTTTAAATATATACATCTTATATATATGTGTGCAGTGGCGGATCTAGACAACTTTGACTGGTGGGGGGGGGGGCAAAGCGGTTTTCATTGTTAAAAATTGGTCTTAGAACAAAAAATATTTCGATAATTTAATGTCTTACCTAAACTTGCAGTAACCCTAAATCCGCCCCTGTATGTGTGTGATGAACATCATTAGAAATCATAGAGATGTAACTTAGAGGGTACTTCCTTGTCAAAGTTCAGTAAATGGAAAAAAAAAAAATTTTAATCTAAAATTCGCAGATGTAAACATAAATAATCAATTATTTAAATTATTTGATTTCAGTATTATGAATTTCTCAAGTTAAAATCTAAATATGTTTTGAAATCTACAAAAGTGTATTTATTTTAAAAAAAAAAGTCAAAACATGTGTCGTCCTATATGCACTTTGTTAAAATTTATTATATAAAGCCATTTTTGTAATTAAATAACTCAGATGTGCAATGTTATTCAATAATAAAATTTGTATCTCATGTGTGTATCTCAAATTTTACACTTTTATCCATATAACTTGCATAATCTACATTTTCTTAAGCAAAATACTTCATCCCTAGATAAATAAACCACCTCTAATATCTTGACAAATGTAATTGAAATGTAACTTCTAGCTATGATTACACAGGGCAACAAAAAGATATTTTTTTTAAAAAGTCCAGGGTTTTTCAACTAATTTAGACTAATTTTGATGCTCTGAGTCCGAAAATGACCTTGGTTTTGTTCAATCAGGTCAGGATTTTTTCCTACAGAAATTTAAAAAAAAATCGATTTTTTTGTAAAAAAACACAACACATTTTTGCGGATCATCAGCTGATAAACCCCTGAGGTTTTTTTCCGTTCTACTCAAGAAATAAAAGTCAACGTGTTCAAATTCATTCAATCATTCAGTTTTTGTTTATCCCCCAAATTTTATAAGCATAATTATCATAATATTGGTATAACAATGAGCGTTACGTGAAACAAAAGTTCAGAGTTCAAGGCATAAATCGGCGTTTCTTCGATTTCTGTGTGTGATCAGCTGCTGGGTTGTCTCTCTTCAGCAACCAGCAGTAGTCCGCTAGCATGACTGCATCCCACCTCCCCTGGTACCTTTCCTCCATTTGGCGGATGTCCTGATGGTTTTCAGGAAACTTCTCCATGTGTGATAACAAGAAGTGCATCTTTATACTCATCAAACACCCGAGGTTTTGGAAGTCCTCTATCATGCTGCTGATGAGTCTGGCGTGGTTTGCTGCCTTCGTGTTCCCCAGGAAGTTGTTCACCCTCTGCACAAACAATTTCCAGGCGGCGCACTCAAGCGTGTTCATGGAGTTGTGGAACTCTCGAGTGTCCTTCAAGCGCTGCCGTATCTGTGGGCCGTCGAAAATGCAGACGTCAGCTTCTCAATGGTCAGTTGAGGAAATGCTCGGCACATGTAGTTGAAGCACCTCCCATCCTTGTCCAGACCGCGCGTAAACTGTTTCATTAACCCAAGCTTCATGTGTAGCGGTGGGATCAATATCTTCTCCCGGTCAACAAGAGGTTCGTTTATGATGTTTCTTGCCCCAGGTACTAACTGCTCTCGTGCCGGCCACTCTTTCTTTACATAGTGCTGGGCTCTGTCTCGACTGTCCCACATACATATAAAGCATGGGTACTTCGTGAACCCGGGTACTTCGTGAACCCGGACTGCTGACCAAGTAGAAAGTTCACCATCTTCAAGTCTACGCAGATGATTACGTAATACCTAACTCTACACGCTGCTGCTATTAATCATCATTCCTGACCTATTTTCACTGTCCGTGCGATTCGTTTGTCTATTTATCTATCTATCTATCAATCTATCTCTCAATCTATCTGTCTATCTATCTAAACAATATTATGTCTATCTACTTTCACTGTCCTGACAATTTTATTGGCTTATTTAACACAATCAAGTGCTGATGATTAAATAATCAAGTGAAAATCCAGATTGATGATTTATAAATAAAATATAATTATCTCTGTTTTAATAATTGTGATTATTTTGCGGCTAAATTTTATGCAGCTAATTTAGAGAAATGATTGAACTTAAAACCCCCTAATATTAGAATACGTATAGCTCGTCAGGTAGGTCTATGGCTGTATCTCAAAAAGTTGACCTGACCGAGCAAAATCAATGTGATATTCGGACTCAGAACACCAAAATTAGTCAAAATCAGTTGAAAAACCCCAGATGTTTTTTTGGCTGTTGCCCAGTGTTATCATCTTTAAATAAAACTAATAACAACAGAATACCCCTCAGTCTTGTTTATTTCACTACCTTCTATTTTTTCACATTTCCATAAGTAGCTCAAAATAGTAGGGCTGTACCGGAATCTGATTCCGGTTCCTGTTAAAATGTGCCGGATTGAAGCCGGATTTCTTTGTTGTTTGAAATTTGTAAGAAATTTTTTTAGCGCTACATAATTTTTAAATATTTAGCGCTAAACAATTAAATTAAAGCAATAACTTCATTTGCTTTTTTAAAACTACAATAACGTTGATCGCTTTTAGTTCTATTTGTAAGTAAAAATATATAAAAAAGGAAGATTTGAATCCTATTTAGTCTAGTAGTAATATAACACCTTACCTTCCGCTACTTTTGATTCCATGTTTTCTTTAAACTAACTATATTTAGCTATAAAAGTTTAACTTCTTTAAAGATCAGACAACGATCTATTTTTGGGTGTTTAAAGTTTAAAAATAGGTCAATAATTTATTTTTCTGCAATTTTTTTTAATTTAGTGGATTTTGTCACGATTTGGATAAAATTCCTCGCATATTTAGATAAATAACTTGAAGATACATTTTTATTGAACATTAAAGTGATATTGATTTAGATTTGAAATGCATTTTAATTTGCGTTTTATGGGAAATAGATAATAATTTAAAAGAAAGTATGAATGAAATAACAAGGTTTGTTGACGTTACTATGGAAAACTAAAGAAAAATGAACTATCGGGAAGGGGGGGGTGTGCCACAGTATATATTTTTTTTTGGAATTCATTTATTAATAAACATATTTATTATATTTTCTAAGATATGTTACCCATTTCTTTGTTTGATTGTAATAGAAATCAAGTTAAATTAGGTACAGCTTTATTAAAAAAAAATTTAAAACTAGAACCTGTTATTTTGACAGTTATATTTCTTAACTCAAGATTGGGGAAGGGTTCTAGTCACAGTCTTCAAGATCTAAATGGTTAATACTGTTTTTTGCTATCTAGAACTTAAAAACTAAATTTTTATTCTATTTTTCATTCTTATATCTTTTTTTTATGTTAGGTGAGATATTACTACTTCGTTTGGAAGAGTTACTATTTACTTTGGTAAAATCTGGTTCCTGTTCCGATTCCAGCAGGATTCAACTATTAAATCCGATTCCGGTTCCGATTCCTGCAGGATCTAAAAATTACAATCCGGTACAGCCCTACTGTGACTGGGGTGATTGCATCACTGGGCGATTGCATCATTGATTACATCATTGATTGCATCACTGGGGTGATTGCATCACTGGGTGATTGCATCACTGGTGATTGCATCATGCATGCTTGACCCTGCAAGCACTTACAAGGGATAGGACACCTACAAAATAGCATTATCAAAGTACCTACAAATTAAAATAACATAAAAAAAAAATAAGGTTAAAGCTTAAATATTCTGTAATCAGTCTTACAGGACAATTATGATACAAGTTATTTATTATTGTTATACAGATTTTTATCTCCAGTCCGTCCACAATCGGTGCCATCTACTTCACAGTCACAGCAAAAAACAATGCCCACTGAGCCAGTTATCAGTGAAATTGGCAATAGACTTTCTTTACAGTTTAAATCACAGTCACTTGCACATTTTCTTAAAAGAGGTTAGTATTAATTTGCTTTTAAGGTCTTTCTCTGTCATTCCATAAATACACCTCCTCTGTTTGTAGTGATGTTTGAAAATCTCATTCCACAGTGAAGCAAATAGTGAAAAAAAAATTTTCAGAGAAAAAAGAATTGTTTTTAAATTATTGAATATCGTTCTTAAAATACATTTAAAATATTTTTTTCTGCAGTACTGTTAATTTCTAGTTATTCATTAGGGTTATTCAAAACAATATGGCAAAAAATTAAATTTTGAATTTATCTTTGGGCACCCCCAAAAATGTTCCAATATATGAAAAAAAATTCAGTACAAATTAAAAATTTTTTGGACAAGATTAAGAGGGTGCTTCCGCTATGTTTAGTTTTAACAAATAATAAAAATGAAAAAATCAGCATATTCGTTACCAGTTAAACAAATCTAAAGTTATTTTACTTGTTTAATAAAAAGTATACAAACAATTAAATTAATAGTTAAAATCTTGGTTCAACTGCACCAATGTTGACTTGTTCCTGTCTGGGCAGTTCTGTCTATACCCGTGTTTCCCAACGTGGGGCCCACGCCCCACAAGGGGACAATTTGATTTTTAAGGGGGGCTATTTGAAAATGGACTCGATACGAGTTTTACCCTTTCACTCTGGGCCATTTAACCCATTGGGCACTATAGTTGCCGCGCGTCGCCAATTTCGGGTTGTTCCGTTGCCGATAGTGCTACATGTTTTTAATTGCTTTTTTTAAGCTTTTGAATCTCTGAACATAGAGAGCGATAGTTATTATATTTTATTCCATAGTAAAATGAGTGGTGCAAGCAAGAAAAAAACTCGTCAATATTCAGAGGACTATTTAAAATTTGGATTCATACCCGCTGTCCACGATGCCTTTTTGTCTTTTATGCCAGCAATGCTTGACCAACGAATCAATGAAACGAGGTCGTCTTGAGGCACATTTGAAGGCAAAACATAGTGCTCATATTAATTCAGATTTGAATTACTTTAAAACTTTAAAGACAAATTTTGAAAAGAGAACATCATTAAAAAAAAAAAAAAGTCCCTATTTACTGCTCATACTTCAACTACTAATCGTGTTCTTGAGGCTAGTTATCAAATTTCTTTATTCATCGCAAAAACTAGAAAAAATCATACTATAGGAGAGAATTTAATATAACCATCAATATCAGCATTTCTTAAAACGGTTCTTCAAAAAGATGACAAAGATTAAAAGCTATGCCACTCAGTAACAATACTGTTAGCAGAAGAATAGATGAAATGAGTGAAGATATTGAAAAACAACTTGTTGAAAAGTTGAAAACAAATTTCTCAGTGCAAATGGATGAATCAACTTTGAGAGACAATGAGGCAGTATTAATAACTTACGTAAGATATATTGATAAAGGGAATTTTTCTGATGAAATGTTGTTCTGTAAAAGATTAGAAAGCACCACTACCGCCAAAGATGTATATAATCAGCTGAAAAACTACTTAGATGTCAATGATATACCAATAAAAAATATAACATCTTGTGCTGCAGATGGTGCTCCTAATATGATGAGCAAAAAAAATGGTTGCTTAAAATTGATGAAAGATGAGAATCCAGAAATGATTCTTGTGCATTGTGTTATTCATAGGGAAAACTTGGTAGCTAAAAACATCTCGCCTGATCTTAATGAAGTACTACATTCAGTAATAAAGTGTGTTAATGCTATTAAAGCTAATGCCAAAAGTGAGCGTCTCTTCAAATTATTTTGTGAAGAAAAAAATGAAGACCATGTGAGACTTTTACTTCATACTGAAGTAAGATGGCTATCAAAAGGGAACTGTTTGAAAAGGTTTATGCAACTGTTTGATACTGTTAGTGATTTTTTAAGTGACAAACCTGAAATGAAGTGTCTGTTAACAATCGATTGTAAAGCATTTGTGAGTTATTTAGCCGAGATCTTTGAAAAATTAAATATATTAAATAAACAACTTCAAGGAACAAATAAAACAGTTGTCGATGCAAAAGCGAAGATATTTGGTTTCATTACTCTTATTGGGTTATGTCAGAAACAAATTAACAACAAAAACTTTGAACAGTTTCATTGGCTCCAAAAATGTTAAGTAACTCATACCGCTTTACTTGTTATTGTCAATCATCTGAATATTTTATCGGCTGATTTTAAAGAAAGATTTTCTGATTTAAAACAAATTGATTTTCCAACATGGATGATGCAGCCAATGTTAGTGGATTTGTCTGATATATCAAATATGCAGTATCAAGAAGAACTCGCAGAATTGCAAAATGATGAGTCAGTTAAAACTTTATTTAATATAAAAGGTGCGATGGCATGGCTTTGTGAGGAAACAGAAATCAAATACCCAAATTTAACCAAATGTGTAAGAAAACTATTGCTACCATTTCCATCTTCATATCTAGCTGAATGTGGAATAAGTGCTGTAAATGATTTACTGTTAAAAAAAAGAAGTTGGCTGGATATAACACGACGTGGAGACTTGAGACTGAAGCTAACCAAATTGGAACCTAATATAAAAGCTCTGTGCAGCATGCATCAAGCGCAAGGATGTCACTAAACTAGAATAATAAATTAATATAGAAATATGTCTATTTAATTTTTTTCTTATTAGAATTTCAGTTTAACATTATATTTTTTTGAAAATTTACTTATTGTTTTTCGTGAACAAGTTCCTAGTGATTTCTTCCTAAAACCTATTATTTAAGTTTCTCAAGTGAACAATCAATCAATCAATTTTTTGATATTGAAAATTATGCATTTTACATGGTGGGGGGGGGGGGGCATAAGAATTTGAGAAGGCTAAGGTGGGGCACGACATGAAAAAGGTTGGGAAACACTGGTCTATACTGTTTCACAACCATCAGCAGGTACTGTTTCTGTTCTTCATTGTTTGTGTGAAGTTTATTGTACTCTTCCATAAGAGCTACTCCATGTTCTGCTATGTCATTCACAACTCTGAGAGAGGATAGTTCAGCTTTTGCTTTTTTGAAGGTTTCATTGGTCTCCCAACTATCTGGATCACTGCTCAAAAATTCAGATGACAGTCCAAAAATGGCAAAAAAACAATAGGTGTTATTTGAAACAAAATCATCAAGTTCTTTGAATTCTATCAGAGATTGCTCTGTCGTATCTCTTCGGAAGACGAACTAATGACCACAAAAATAACCGTCTATGTCTTCTCCTTCTTTATTTCTTAACTTCCATTTTATTACACATTCATTAGGTACGTTACAGTGCTACCAAATATATAACAGAGTCATGACACCCCCACAATCCCATTAAAATTTCATTCATAAATGAAATTTTACCATTATATATACCAGAAAAAATTGACATGTTTTTGATTAATTAATTAATGTTAAAATCAATCAATGCAACATATATTACATTAAACAGTAGTCAGGCAAAATAATTACAGAATTCTTAGTTTACTTTAAGTAAATTCTATCTTCTTGTGAGCAATAGAAACATTGTCAGCAAGTATGTATTCAATACATTCAGTGTACTAGAAAATCTCTATCTAGCTAAGTACCTTTTCCAAAATTCCATATCCAAAAAAAAATTACATAGTTCACTTTAGTACTTATATTCTTATTTAATAATTTCACAACATTTCTTAAATAAAAAATATTTGTATGCTTTACAATATATTACTATAATAGTAATTAATTCTAGAAAATATAATATTTGTTAGATACCAAATCTTTATAAACAAATCCACCATGTATTTAAACAATTACACAAAAAAAAAAATTTCCAGTGTATTTCCATTAGAAATACTTGCACATCATGCAAATATTTATCAATGACAATGATAATATTTTAATATCATATTATTATTCAACAAAAAAAAATAGTTACAAATAGCTCATCAACATTGTTAGCCTCATCATAATTTTTTTTTTTTTTTTTTATCTTCATCACTGCCAAAGATTTTTTTTTTTTTTAAAGCTTCTGACATCATATGACATCTCATTATTGTCTATGTCATCATGACCCATGTTGTATATTAACAAAAAAATCATATTATCACTTAAAATGACTGTCATTTTAAGGTTTCAATTTGAACTATCAATGTTTCCAATTAGCATTCTTGAAAGTAAGTCTGGAATGTGATTATTAACTCCCTTTATATATTTAATTGTGAATTTGTAATCAGACATTAACAAATTCCATCTCATTATTCTGGCATTCTTGATATTTACATCTGATGTCAATGGTTTATGGTCAACTAAAATGGTGAACTGGTTTCCAAGTAGGTATTTTTGGAATTTTGTAACACTCCACACTATGGCTAAGGCTTCTAACTCTATCACAGAGTAATTTCTTTCAGATGCTTTAAGTTTCCTACTTATAAACTTTACAGGTCTGTACTGACCATATATTATATGTTGTAAAGATGCACCAAGTCCTTTCCTGGATGCATCTGTGGCAAGTACTATTGGTTTGTTGATGTTGAAGTGAATCAGTACTCTTCCTTGTTTAAATATTTTCTTGATTTCTTCTAGGGCTGTTTGACATTGATCATTCCACTGTAGTTTGTTTGGGTATGTCTTTTTTGTCAATGTTATTAGTGGCTCTAGCCTTTGAGAAAAATTGGGAAAAAAAATTCTGTAAAAATTACAGAGTCCCAATATAGCTCTGACCTCTTTTTTAGATTTAGGTATGTTTATGTTTAGTATTTTCTCCTTTATGTCTTCTTTCATACCACACTCACCCTTTTCAACTTTGTAACCCAAAAATTCAATTACTTCTCTTCCTATTTTGCACTTTTCTGGTGTAATTGTTAAACTGTTTTCCTTCAATTTCTCCAGTACATTAGATAATATATTTATATGTTCCTCCCATGTCTCTGAATATATGCAAATGTCATCCACATAATGAACAACATTGTGCATTCCATTGAAAATGCTTCTCATCATTCTACAAAAGGTTGCTGTACTATTGACCAATCCAAATGGCATACGTGTCCATTGATATAAGCCATTCTTGGTTTGGAATGCAGTGTACTTTTTGGAGTTGTCTTCAAGTGGTATTTGCCAAAATCCTCTTGACAAATCCAAATGAGAAAATATTTTTCCTTTGGTCAAGTCATTTAGCAGATCTTCTGGCAATGGTAGGGGTTCTTTATCTATAAGAGTCTTTTCATTAATTTTCCTGTAGTCACAACAAATACGAAGACTGCCATTTTTCTTTTTTACTATCACCATTGGTGAGGAATAACTTGAACTAGATTTCTCAATTAATTTCTTATTAAGCAGTTTTTTTTAGTTCTTCATCTACTTCTTTTTGATATTTGTAAGGCACACTGTACTGTTTTGATTTTATTACATCATTGTCTATAAGAACAATTTTGTGTTCTATGCAATTTGTGCATCCAGGTTCACTAGTGAATATATTGCCATACCTGCACATTAATTCTTTAAAGTTGCTCTTGTATGCATTAGGAACGTGACTTAATAATATGTCCTGTTCTCTCGCAGAATTATGTTCTAATACAGGTATATCCATAATCTCATCACTTTGATTTACCACCATTACAGAGCATTCTTCTTCATTTATAAGACTTGTGTCTGTTGATTGTTGATCTGGTTCATTGAGCTTTTCATTATTTTCACTCAACCAGGAATCCGGAATTACATCTAACTTCCTTAGTGAGTCCAGATGAAAACTTTTTATTTTATTATGAATTTTTATGTTATAAATTACATCAGTTATTTTTTTAGTAACTTCATAGGGGCCTTGAAATTTCAGTCTTATACCTTTTCCTGTGGGTAGGAGAACATAAACTTTATCACCTTCATTTAACTTTCTTAAATGTCTATCTTTATTGATTCTTTCAATGTCACTTTCATGTTTATCTTGTAGGTTTATTCTTGCCTGTTCTACTCCATACAGGATTTGATTTCTTATAGTCCTCACTAGATTCTGAGGATCTTTTATGTTTTCTTTAGTTGACAGAATACTTTCTGCAAACAATGACAGAGGACTTCTTGGTTTAGTTCCAAATACAAGTTCAAATGGGCTAAATCCAGTACCTGCATGTGGTGCTTCTCTATAAGCAAATAATACCATAGGTAAAAATAGGTCCCAATCTGAGGTTTTATCATCAGAATTTTTTTTTAGCATACACTTTAATGTTTGATTAAATCTTTCTACTGATCCATTTGCTTGTGGATGGTAACGAGCAGAAAATGTCTGTGTTATTCCTAGCATGTGTGTAAAGGCTCTAGTCAACTGTGACTTAAACTGAGTACCATTATCAGAATGAATCCTAGAGGGGAATCCAAATCTAGTAAAAATAGTCAATAATGCATGACACACAGATTCAGCTGTAATGTCTACTAGAGGAATAGCCTCGATCCATCTTGTTGCCAAACAAACAATAGTTAAAACAAACTTATGTCTCCTTCTTGATGTGACTGGCATTGGTCCAATTATGTCTATAGCCAATGTTTCAAATGGTTTACCTGAGATATAGTTGTGCTTTTGACAATCAGCACATGATTTCACAAAGCATTGAATTTCCTTTCTGTATCTCGGCCAGTAACAATAGTTATATAATTTTTGCCAGGTTCTTTTTATACCCATATGACCAGCAATTGGACCAGTGTGTGCTGTCTTTAGGACAAGTAGTTTTAGAGACTGAGGTATAAATATTTGTTTTATTACCTCACCATTAGTAGACTTGGCTTTTCTAATCATGACTCCTTTGTTTAGACTGAATTCATCTCTCAATTTTACATCACTCTTTAATTTTTCTTTAATATACATAACTTCTTTGTCTTTACTCTGTTCCTTTATGAGATGTTCTCTTGATATGTTCACAATGGTGTCACTATTAGTTATATTCATAACAGAGTCATTGTGGTGATTATCTTCATCTTCAATATCACTTGCTCTGCTATTATCAGATTTTTGTTTCATGGATCTTGTAATTGCCACAAGTTTTTCAGACAAGTCTTCTTTCATATTGACATAGTTATTAGTATGTTTACCAGCTAACCTATATGCTGCTGTATGGCCTATTAGTTTGTCTCTTAGCTCAGCTATCTTTCTATTCTCATCTATATTTTCTGGTAATGTTCGTTCCCATCTTTGGATATAGCTACATATGTATTCAGTGCCATTCCAGTTATTTATTCCCTTTAAGTTATAGTTTATTTGATCGCAAGATGCTTGCTCAGGATACACTGTGTCACTATTTATAGAAACGCAACACATTTCTATTCCTTCAGATATTTTTTTGTCTGTCCATTGTTTTACAATTTCTTCTGTTGTATTGTCTTTTATAACTGCCAGGTTGCCTATAATCAATGGTGCAACAGGATTTTTCATTACAAGTACTTCAATAGTGCCCGAGATCCATGGTGAGTCTACATCGATTACTGCCATGTTGCATTCCACCTTTGAGCCATCACCCATTTCGACTGTTGTCATTTTATGCATGTATTGATCTTTGCGTACAAGATCATCTTGCACGATAACTGTACTGCATCCACTATCATGAAGACACTGTATTCTCCTGCCATTTACAAATGCTGGATAAAAGTTTATCCTTCCATGTGAACTGATCACATTTGCACAATACTGTTCAGTATTCTGTTCTTGTGGGCCTGTATTTCTAGTGCCAGATCTTTGTGATCTTTCTAGTGTACGTGTTCTCTCTGTCCTATTTCTTTGTGGACTGATGTTAGGCGATTGTCTTCTTTGATACTATTGAGTGTTGTAACTATGACTAGCTTGATGTCTGTCGGCTTTCTGACCATTTACTCTTCTGTTGTCATACTCTTTCGTGTATGACCTACATTCTCTCTGTCTCTTCCTACACTCCCGAATTAGATGACCTTTCATCTTGCAATAATAACATGATCTTATTTCCGGCTCTCTGACCTTCCAACCATGTGTATTGAGTTTATTTTGATTACTGCTCCTATTAGGAAGACTATGATATCTGTTCTGGATTATATTAGCATAGAATTCCGTATTACATATTTCATCATCTGGACGACTGTCCATATAGTCACTCAAAGCTCTGACTAGTTGATCAACGGTTTTCACCTTTCTCTGTTTTATTAAAGCAAATACATCCTTGGTGCATATCTGTAATATTTTGTCAATGACAAACATTTCCAACACTGCCTGTGCATCCATTAAGTCAATTTCTGCCATTGTCAACCAAGACTTCAAACTTGACACTACATTGTCAATAAAGTACTGTGGTTGATCTTTATTGGACATCTTTAAAGAATGGAATTTCTTTCTGTAAAATTCTTCTGTTTTGTTAAAGTGTTTCAGAAGTTTCTGTTTTACTTCATCATAGTCTTTGTCGTAGTAGTCTGGAATCGATCTAAGAGCAGTTCTTGCATCTCCCTTAGAAGTTCGCTCATTAAATCTATCCAGTGCGCTCTAGGCACATTATTGCATCTGCATTTCTGTTCGAATATAGAGAGAAATGTATCAATGTCCTCAGCTTTACCATCACAAGATTGTAGTTTAAGATTATATCTGTTGAATAAGTTTTGAGTATTTGGTACATCTGGACTAGCTTCTGTGCAGTGATTACCAGAACTGGCCTTAATAGTAGCCATCTTTAGTTCATGATCTAGTCTGTCTCTCTGTACTTGGGCTTCAATCTCTAGTAGTTCTTTCTTTGCTTCTCTTTCTTTTGCTCTTTCTTCTCTTTCTTCTCTCTCTCTCTTTTCTCTTTCATGGGCTTCAATCTCTAGTAGTTCTTTCTTTGCTTCTCTTTCTTTGACTTCTCTGTCCATAGCCATATTCTTTTCGATGAATTGTAGCAATTTTTCTCCTTGTAACCCATATCTCTTTCCTTTTTCTTCAAAATCCTCCCAGAGATCTTGTACTGGAGATAACTTCCTTTCTTCCAACCTTTCCATATTTTCGTACTAAGTTTTCAGTGAGTTTTAAATAAACTGGGTCAGTTAGATATGTCTCTATGAGACAATTTATAATCTAAAATAAGATTTCCGTCACCTCTCAAATTAATTTTAAAATTTAATGCACAAAATATTCTATATAAAGCATATCATACTTATCAGTAATGAATAAATGACATAGCAATTAAATCAACAACAATCAATTAAGTGAGTCAATCCTTCCAATATCTGCAATAATGTTACTCAGCAAAATTAATTATCATGGAAATAAATGTTTTAAATAGTATAATATACAAATGAAACAACATGTGCATTTTTGTAGTTATTCAACTTTGTTTCTGTATGGTTCACACTTCAGCTTGAATGTGAACACATTTGAAAGGAATAAAACTGTTAATCTCTCCCTACGTCTGGACAATACTGTCTCTGGTCCAGTGTAGAACTTGACCCCAATTCCGGTAGGTATGACTTTACCTCTGTTGACTTGTTTCTCGCTGTACGGTTTCTTCAACAGTCTGTTTTCTTGATTGATGAGTTTGTTATTACACTTAAAGAGTGTTAGTCAGTAACGACTCTTTGTATGCGCAAGATTGCGGCATAAACACATTTAAGAACGTGAGTGTAAATCGTAACGATGACTAGGCTTGTTAGTACATAGCTGCCATCAGACCGGTCAACACACAGAGAGGACTTGTATCTTGGTAGTTCAATGACTCTTCATAGGTATACGTGTGGGCTTACGTGTGTTTCACAACTCATGGCCACTCTTTAGTATTAGTTATGGTTGTAATACAGCTACCAAATAAATAATATACTAGATGTGTGGGCTTACTAGTGCTTCACAGCTCTTGGCCACAGTAAATTATTAGATTAATAATTAGGCTACAAAAGCGATGCCTGAATCAGTGGGCTTATTAGTGCATTAAAGCTCTTGGCCACAATACATTACTTGAATAGATAAACTTAACTGGTATTAAGGTAGGTTGACATCACAATAATAACAGCACTGCAACGTTCACGCTGTTTTCCATTACCACCAAGTTAATAATACTTTAACCTAGTAGCTATTGTCATCCTTTATCGCTGCCACCAAATAAATAATAGGCTATGTCGTATCTCTTCGGAAGACGAACTAATGACCACAAAAATAACCGTCTATGTCTTCTCCTTCTTTATTTCTTAACTTCCATTTTATTACACATTCATTAGGTGCGTTACAGTGCTACCAAATATATAACAGAGTCATGACATGCTCGATTGTTGCTTTTCTCAACGAGCCAGGTAAACCATTTGTTTTCAAACATCTCACAATTTTCTGTTTTATGTCAAGTGGTACTTCATAATCAAAAAAACCAATGTAACAAGTTCTTCTGATAAATACCAGAGGTGTCATAGAAATTTTCTCAAAGCCACCGCTGAAATTGTGAATCAGGATAGCTGCAAGCAGATACATAAATGATACAATAAGTTTTATAATATTAACTATTTCACTATTCACTTGGTACATTAAATTAATTAGTTCAACTAATGTTAACCCTAACCCTAACCTTTGTCGGCTTTTGATAAACCAGAGATCATTTCAAGGAGCTGAAATGGCTGATGGTGCTGTAAACCAGGCTCTTGTGTAAATTCTTGTGGTCAGGCTCTTGTGTAAATTCTTGTGGTAAAAATGCATATGTTTCTGAGACCCTGTTTATCTTTTGCTGTGAGTCAAAATTGGGCCCGAAATAGCCATATTTTGATGGCATATATGGCTTTGGCCATCCACCTAGCACAATGAAGTCCAGCTGGTTGTTTAAATGAGATACTTTTTGCTGGAATTCCTCCAAGATAAATAATGACTAATTCAAGTAGCTCTCTGTAATCATCACGAGGTTGAAAAGTTGTGAGCTGTATTTGTTCAAATTCGATAATTCCTTCAGCAATGTCAACAACAACTGATGTACTAGACTCATCTGTTAAAACAGTCTGAAATGTTGATTTATCAATGAGTGGCCTGTGTTCTTTAAACCGCTTAAAGATTGCTATGTCTGGACTTGTAGAAGGACCAAATGAATGCTTCACAGCTGCTTCCAACATAATTTCAAGCATATGATGATGACAGGCCAGCCACAACATTTCCTTCTGCATCTTTCGCTCCAGTAGGACACATGCTCCATTGAATTTTCCAGTGTTCACTGCCATGGTGTCAAATGACATTGCTTTGATACTTTGACAAAGTCTCCATGAAACAGCACATTCAAAAAGTGCAGAAGCTGCAGCTTCACCTGTTCCTGCTGGCAATTTAGGAACCGCAAGCAGCTGATCAATTCCTTCCCCAGACACAAGTACAGGAAGTCTATCCACAGATTGTTCTCCTACAATATCTTCTAATAGTTTGCTATCCCAATGGATAGTTAAGGAAACACTAGGTTTGAAAGCACTTTTTAGGCATAGCGCTGTTGACTGTCTGTGTTTCATTCATTGGCGGCGGATAGAAGAATAACTGATATTATAGATCCATGGATCATGTCCTAGATGCTGTAACATTGGTGTCAGAACTACTGCAGCTCCACGGTTACTGATTTTAGCTACATCAAGACATTGATATTTTTCTATCAAACAAATTTACTCTTGTTTTCTTTACAAGTGTTGTCCTTACTTCTGCAGTGAGCTGATGCAGTAGGTTCATCATCTTCCTCTTCTGTTTCTTGTTCAGCATCAGAAGAAGATGATGATGAAATTAGAACATCTTTTTCATCACGATCTGTTCTTTTTTCTTCTTTTCGTTTTCGACATTTCTCCAAGACTTCAAGTTGATTTTGTGACAAAAACACCTTTTTTAACAAGACAGTATCTACAGAACTCATTTTCCCTGGGCGTCCTTTTTGATGTTGTGCTTTAAGAAATTCTTAATCTTCTTCAATGCTTATTAATTCCATCCCATCTGCATGTGCTACATCAAATAAATCTTTCAAACCGGCTTTCCAGTCTTTTTCTTTTTGTTGTAATCCCTCTGACCTTTTTGCTTTATTTTCTTTGTTTTTTCGCAGTTTCTCCCATTCACGGAACATGCCTTCAACCTTGTCGACAATATGTTTTTTCAACCTTGTAGGAATGTGAGCTTTTGCCCAAACTTCCAAAATATCAACTGCAGTTGCATGACATGCATCTCTCACAGTTTTTTTCTCATTTTGTTTGTAGTAAAAAAAACAGTGAAAGAACTTCTTTTTTTTATGGCAGCTTAGTAGCAGACAGCTTGGATGACAGCTGACCAACAAGCCAAACTTCAGTCTGTTTCCTGGTTACAGGCTTTACTCCACTTGCTCTACTACCGGACATCTTCATTAAACTAGTTGAAAGGATTTTAAGAGATAAAATACAAAAATTTAACTGAGTGATATTATAATATTGATTTTGTGTAAACGCGGCCAAAGAAATTAGACAACAAAATTTAACAAAGAATAATTAACAGCAAAGATTAAAATTAACTGGAATAAATAAGAGTGGCATTGTATCTTCATCATTTCACACAATTAATAATATGTTTTGGGCATAGTCTGTCAGGCAGTCACGTTATTACCAACAAGGGGTAAAATAATTGAAATTTCTAAAATTCACAATGTGGTAGTAACCATTCAACATGTGTCAAAATCAATGAAAATTTTACTGGTTTATTTTTTTCATATATTGGAACTTTTTTAGATGGTGCCCCATGAAAAATTCAAAACTTCATTTTTTTGAATTACCCTATTATTCATCTAGGTCTGTTTTGGTATTAAAAAAAAATTACCGTTTCCCCTTTACAGTAATATATGTAGTACAATTTAAAAATCAATAAAATGTAATTGTAAATTTTTACACATGTGCTTTATAATACTCATTAAGAGAAATTTTTAAATAATATTTTCAGTCTTAAGATTAGGATTTTCTCGACTTTCAAAGCTGTGCTCTGATTTAGACATTTCTAGAGAACTGGTGAGCTCATATACTTGTGACTTTTTTAGAATAAAATTAGTTTTGAGCATGTTTATTTCATTTCTTTTTTGTTTAGTTTTAAATAATAGAATCGTTGTTATGTGTATTAACCTCAACCAATCAACTCACAAGATCATTAAAAAATATCATTCCTAACATTCTTTTCACTAATTATGCCACTTGGTTGATTGAAATAATTTTTTTAGATTTGTTGTATGCAAACTATTGTGGGTGTGCTAGTGTGCTGGGTATGATTAACAGCTTATCTGAGGTTAATCATGATACATGTATTAGCTTACTAGTGACTTGGGTAGAACAGAACATAAAATTAAACCTAATGTACTGTTCAGATTTTTAGGACCATTTAATCCTTCACACCTGAGTTTAAAGTAGATTTTTTTAATAAACAACAAATATATCCCAAATATGTCATTTTTTGTTCATTTGCTCAATATCTTCTTTTCACATGCATTATAGTTAAAGTCCCTGGTAAAAAAAAAAAACATCCCCTATAATGCAGTGAAACTTGGTAGAAATAATCAACTCCTTAAGCATTCACATTCATGGGTTTTTTTTGGACTGCATGCAGCGGCGTAGCGTGGGTATTGGCCGCCCATGGCGGAAGACGATTTTGCTGCCCTCTCATTTAGGTATTTCAATTTAATCTATACATTTTTGCCGCCCCCCCCCCCTAAAAAGTAATAAAAAGTGCCGCCCTGTGCGGACCGCACCCACAACCCCCCCCCCCAGGTACGCCACTGACTGCATGTTTAATTATATATATATTAATGGGAAAAAAAATTGATGGAAATTGTGGGGAAAACTCCAAGAAAGTGTTTAAAGATTATTTATCTCATTCTTCAACACTAAGTATCTTATCATTAAGATAAAATTTGTGTTACCCAGTGTTTTAGTATGAGGATAGGTGCTGATTAGTACTTTTCCCAGCTTTCCTTTAAATAAGTTGCTGTGTGAAGTCATTAAAAGACTATAAATAACACATACCTTTGAAAAGTAAACAAGTTTTCTTAAAATTTAACTAACTGACAGTTAACATCATAAGCAAATTTTATAAAAGACTGAAATTTTCAGAAGAAGAAATATATTATGTTGGCACCCCTCTATTACATATAAAAGAAAAAAATCATTTTGTTTTTCAGCAGCACAAAATTTGGACTTGTTTTGAATACTGTATCAAAAAGATGCCACACTTGTTAAAAAATAGACATATAGATCAGGTAATTACTAATAACTTTTCAAAATAGAGAAGTTATCTTTTTTATGTTTATTTGTTTAGAATGTTTTTAGGGTCTATTTATTTTGTGTTGTTGATTTCGATAATAAAAAATTAAGGGCAGTAGATGCTTTAGAGAAGTAGATTCTTGACTATCTGGCCTGATGTGGTGAAGAGTGTGCTGAATAACTTAAATAAGTGTCGAATAACCTGCCATTCATTTCTAGCCCCACCCATTCATTCCTAATCCCAATATTTTAATTTTTTTTAGCTTTTTTCCTTTATTGTAAATTAGACATAAAACATACATGGATTGGTATTGAAGATACATTTTTAAAGACATTTAACTTGCTGTGTCTGGGCGCTCTGTTTACTGATGGATGACCTATGTAGAATAGCAACATTATTGATATCGAGATCGAGCGAAATGACTAGACAGCCATGTTACTGCAAGTGAAATAACAGAGATCAGTGTGTGTCTAATAGCCAGTGACAGCAGTAGTGACTTATAGTTTGCTATTTGTTGGATTATAATTAGGGGTTGTCGGTTTTTAAAAACCGGCGTCGAAAAACCGTTTTTTTGACGAAAGTCAAAGCATTCGACAACCGGTTTTTTGGGCTTTAAAAGCCGGTTTTAGCTTAGAACTTAACAATTAGCAAAAAATGTTGATACATTCCATGAAATTACAGAGAAATCTGGGAAACTTTGACTTTCTAAAGAATTCCCTCCTCAGTCCGAAAGTAATTGTTGAGTAGGCGTGCCCAAGTGGTTCAGGGGTAACTTGAGGATTGCATGGAGGTGGAGGGGATGGTATATACACATAGAGAGATTTATATTGCATCCGTTTCTTCGACCTGGAAAGAGGGCTAAATTCAAGTTGATTACTAATTTCTCAGAACAAACCGATGTTTTTTTTACCGCACGAATTTAGTGTTGACTTGCGGGAAGTATATGAATTGAAACGGGGGGGGGGGGGGGGTAAATAATTGGTACCTCCCTAGCTCATCACTAAACAATAGACAGAACGGGGCTATTTTTTTCAAGTTGTCTAAATTTTTTATCATCATCCAACACTTCCACCACCGCCAACCCCTCCAGCCTAAACAAGGCAGGACCATCGTACAGCCGGTGTATTAACTAATACATCTCAGGGATGAGAAGGGGTAGGTGGGGAGATAATTGTATGAGGGGAGGGATGTGGAGTTAATTTAGTGCAACAGTGGAGGAACGTTTTGAAACAGGCATTCGATGTGGTGATGTGGTTCCACGGAGGTGCTGAGGTGTTTGTGTACTGTGTCACATGTTAGAAACTTAGACAGAGGATGAGAGAGAGAGAGGGAGGGGATTCGGGGGGAAGTCAGAAAGTGAATACCATGACTAGAAAGAGAGCCGTAATATCTATAGACTATGTATATACATAAGCTCTATACTGAGGTCTACATCACAACGGCTGATTTCAGAACTGGTCTGTGTGCGGCAAACCAAACCTCATGTCTTTGACAATATAATATAAATGAAACATGAGAAAGAATTAAGTCTTATTGGTGACTGCCAAATAAAGTTGAACAGTTCAAAGGTCATGATATAAATTTGTTTAGTTATAAAGCAGTTTAAATGAATATATAGGTACCCAGTAGACAGTAGTAGTAATTTTACTGTCATATTTATAATTTTTTTCTTGTATTTATTGTTTTACGTAAAAATTGATTAACTAAATTACACTATCCTTTCTCATACATGTTAATTAAGTACTACATACATTGAAAATAATTATTGCTAGAATGGCTTAAAATACCTGTTATTTTACTTATTTTATAGTAAAACCGAAAACTGGTTTTCGCCAGTTTTTTGAGAAATTGACCTTCGACAACCGGTTTTTTTAAAAGTCTGTTTTTGTATAAACCCTAATTATAATAATATATTAAATCTCTGTGTATTTTTTCTGTGTGTTGCATCTCTTCATAGTGTTACAAGTTAAGTCACAGTGCAAAAGAAATTACATTGATCAAATATAAGTGTGAGCACCAGATTGTATCTTGTATTAATGAAATGAAAAAAAATTAACATTAAATTATTATTGACTTGATGTATGCTTCAAACTCTATTCGAGGATTTTATTAATCCATATTTCCCCTACCACTTTTATTTAACCAATAAAATATCTGTAAATACTTGTATGATCAAAGTATGATATAAAATTTTTTAAAAAGTAAAGTATCATACAAATTTATATAAAAATTATCATTACAAAAATTAAAGTATGGGTGAACACAATATACTTAAAATGCAATGCCTGTACTTAAGTGGATAAGTAGCATTAATTAAATGCACACAAAATAATCTATACATCTATATGGACAATTATTTTTGGAAATCAAATAATTCAGTTAAGCTATTTTGTGCACCATTTCATTGCATGCTTTCCATACCCCATCACACTGGTCTGCCCCATATTTAAGAAAAATAATCTGTGCTAGTGAATTAAAATATTTAAAATGAGAAATAATCTTTCTCTATTATTTTTTTTGCAACATGAACTTTTGTGGCATGTACAGTTATTATTTTGTTATACATTTGCAACAATTTGTTTCACACTTAGAGGTCAGTCAGCAATTAATTTATCTTGCTATGGTTTTTCCCACTAAAGAAATTTGTAATTGATATCTTCATCAATATGTTCACTTTGGCTGAGCTGCACACATTGGCCTTAACATATATTTATTCAACCTATTTTAAATTGCAGGTTAAATCACTTTTACTCTGTTTCAGATTATCATGTGTTGTATTTACAGCATTTGTAAAGTTTCTGACAGTGAAATCAAATTCAAGTTTATTGTTAATGAGTATAAAAGTTTACCACATGCTAAACAGGAAGTAAGACCCATGTGCATTGTTTTAATATTTTTTTATTACAGACCTTTTTTTTAATTTATATTGGCTAAAAAAGCCATATTGTGTTTACTGGTAATAAAATAATTAAATGAATGATTTTATTTCAATAACAGTATATTATCTTGCTGAACTTGTAGATCCTTTTTAAAACAGAAGTTAATGAAATGAATTTTATAGTTCTTTAGTTTTATGGTTATTTTTCAATCTCAAGATTTATTTTTCACATTGTCATTTTTTTCTTGTGCAAATTAAAACAAATTGCATTACTAACTATGATTCTGATAATAGATTTTCAGATATGTGTACATTGAGGACAATAAATATGAGTCTATTATCAACTTTTATAATAGCATCTTCATGGTAAATTTAAAGAAGTACATCCTCAACTTTCATCCTAATAAAGATGTGAGTTGTTTTTATGTCTTTTTTTGTAGTATTTTATTTCCCCCAATTTTTTTTTAAACATTACTTCCTATTTCCAACTTACAAAAAGTAGCGAAGGATGGATTCAGTAATATTGATACACATGTATATAGGAAAATGTTTTGAACTTTTATAAAACTTTTCTGCTTCAGTTAAGCCGCATTTTTATCACTATGTGCCCTGCTCTGAGGACTTGTCTCCATTTTAAGGGCTTTTTTAAAGATGCCATTTTTGTTGCCAGGCAACAAATTTTTTTTTTCAATTCCCTTAACCGATGTGCTTGTTGGGGGTATGAATTGACACATCAATAGATGTGCTTTCAAAAATCCTTTCTGTGGGCTTATAGACTTGCTAGCACCCAATTTTTTAAAACAATTTTTTTATTAAATAATTGTAATTATTTTGGACTAGATATCAGTATGCTATTTGATACATTAAAATATCCTTTCAGAAGCAGCATCTTTCACCCATGCCAAGACATTCACCAAGCTATTGGTAAAAATATCTTTTATAACTCTAGCACTATGTTAGTAAATTACTTTCTGGCCTTTTTCAAAATGCAGGTTAATTAATGAATTTCATTTATTTTAGTTTACAAGGTAGAAAGAATTTCCTCATATCGCCATTGAAAGATTCTTTCAAGACACCAGGTTCACCAGGCCAGATGACACCTTCTACAAGGCTATTGTATAGCTTTGGAGACTCCATTGGGGTAAATGGATATTTATCTGTTTGTTTGTTTTTTTAAATTTCTTTTTACAAAAGTTAACAATTGTCTCATAAATAGATTTGTTTCTTTTGTTTATGTATAGTATGTAGTAGGTAATCAAAATCAAAATCCAAACACATAAATAGTCTAACTGCTTGGAAACCAAACAAAAAAATATTAAATCGCTTAGGAATACAAATGTTTTCAAATTCAAACATCCTTCACGTTCTTTCTCAATTTTAAGTACTTTCTCCTAGTGCTTATGCCAACCTTAATGCTGTTCACAACAATTATCTTGGTAGAGAAAGCATCCAGTATGATTTTTGCCTGCAAAAAAAATGGAAAAAGACACATAAAAACTTAACTCATTCTCTACTGCACCAAATTTTTTGCTGTGACCCCAACATTTCTGAGTCCCCTGTTGATTATTAAATCTTGTCATAAATTAACATAGGTTTTCTTATATCAACTTAAACAGAAATTATCTTTACAACAATATGATTATTAGTTAAAATAAAGTTTTTATAGCTTTGCAAAATATAGTTCTATAATACCTGTAGAAACAATAACATTTTGAAAATGAATAGTTTATAGTTAACTCCTAAATGTGTATGTCATTTTTGGGACACCATGTACACTACTTTGGTCTTTAGATCACTGCAGAATAATTGTGTAATACAGTGAAATGTCCTTATTACGAACGTCAGTGCAATGAATTATTCAGTACAGCGAAATATTTTTTTGCCTCCCTTATATAACATCTGTTAAAAAGTGTCCTTGTAACAAATTTCTTATTTTCAGTATTGCTTGCGAAAAAATAGCCGTTTTGCTTTTGCCGATATTTAAGTTTTATCCCCTTAACAAAACAAAAAATTTATTCAGCAATTTTTTTTTAATTTCAAGTCAACTTGAGCACAACAACATCCACATTTACTAGATAATGGGAGGGAGGGTTGAGAGGAGTAAGATGTTATGGTAACCTTTTACCTATAATGATAATTGTGGAGAACATGGTTCTCACATAGTTATTAGAATGTAGGATAATATATAAAGTAAATCTGTCTTTACGTTTTCTAGCGACCTGGGTTAGGGACTTGATATATGATTCCGAGAGTAGGGAGAGAGTCAACTGACAATGTTCTCCACAATAATGATAGTAAAAATTAATTCCACCACATGCGTTACTGAGTCAATTATTGTTGTGGTAAGGGGAGGGGGAGGCACAATTACCTAACAACGAACGGGGAAGGGATGAAAGGAGATCTTTGGCTAGGTGGGAAAGGGGAGAGGAAGAGAACGACGTCATGAGACAACCACGTGTATGGCCGGGGGGGGGGGGTTGTGACGTCACACGTTGGCAGGATTAAACAAATCAATAAACCAGTTTTACGTTTGTGTTGGTAGAGGGTGTACTAATGAGAATGAAGTGAGACACTTATAAGTATAGCTCTTTGGGAGGTATGAGAAAGACATTATAGATTTGGTGTGTGTGGCGGTTATAAGCAAGTAATTAAGTTTAGCATTTCCCAAAGCAATGTTCTTTCAAACATCTTATTGTTTTGGGTAGGGGCTTGATTGATGCTGAGGGTCGCATTTTGCTAATATGGCTATTAATTATATTGTTTAGAAAATGGCGGTCTTACAGTTAATGGTAGGGACTTGATGGACAAGATGCTGCCAAGATGTTAATAAACTACTCTACCGGTATTTCATTAATAATACCGGAAATATAGAATAAATGAGTGATTTACGACATTTTTGTGATATTTAATTAAACTTTTTTCTAATTATAAAAAAACTTAATCCAGTTAAAAATTTCGTTATTTCATTGTTTAATAAATGAGACAATTTAAGTAAGAGAGCTGTAATAGGCACATTCCACATATTTTACAAATTAAGGGAAGTAAATCATGTTGAATAACTTGAAAATATACATGAGTTACACCCCTTAGTTTAATGACCGTTACGGTAGGTAACGAAAGCTGACAGCTAAATTTGTAGCTGAATTAATAAGAACTAAACGTAGAGAAAATGTAACATATTTTTAGCTTGATATCTTTCGAAAAATTAGTAAAATGACGCAATATATTTGCATCGATACCTAAATGAACTAAATCCACATACTGTGACATACTAAGAACAGTAAATGTCGTGGTAAAACCCGAACAAAATTTCATCGAAAATTGCCGAACTTTCATGTAATTTACATTTTGCATATTTACTTACTGTATTATGTTCTTTGTGTAATATTTTACCTACTTAAGGTTGGATGTTTTAATTATTCTATGTCATAACTTCATCTTGTTGATGACTGTGCATTTGCAAGCAGTGTTCTCGATGATGAAACTGAATATGACGATGAGTACATACCAACCAAAATTAGAAAATCAGGTAAACAGCAAGACAAGATAACTCAAGTAAAGAAAACTCTCGAGACCAATTGTTCAATCCAAGTGCCTTTGACCGTAATAAAACATCTGATCGTGAAGCTGTTTGACTACTTATTCCTATTGCTGCAGCCCTTGGTCACGATCCAAATGCACTTCCTATTTCACATAGCACTATTCAATGAGCACGGTCAAGTGCTAGGCATTTAATTTCTAAAGCAATGAAAGATAATTTGAGCCAACTTTCCCATTAGTAATCCATTGGGATGGAAAGATACTTCCAACAATATTTGGGGAAGGCTCAGTTGACAGGCTAACAGTTTTAGTTTCAGGTGATGGGTTGGACAATCTGTTAGGTGTGCCAAAAGCTGAGCTCTGGAACTGGTGAGAATGAAACAAATGCTGTTCACAAATTGTTGGTGGAGTGGCAGCTGGTTGAGAAAGTTCAGGCTATGTACTTTGACACAACCTCAGTAAATACCGGCAGAATAAATGGAGTATATGTTGGCCTTGAAAACAGGCTAGGTCGTAAGCTTCACTGGTTAGCCTGTCGTCATCATGTAATGGAGATAATGTTGTCAAAGGTTTTCACCATCTGCTGTGGACCTTCAAACTCCTCAGATATCCCGCTTTTCAAACGATTCAAAGGCTGTTGGAGTGTCATCACCAGGCAGAATTTTTCCGAATTCTGGGTGACACCTGAAGCTTCCAGTATCAGATTCAACCATTGCAGTCCTGACGAAAGAGCACCTAAAGAAACAAGTCAGAGATGAATGCATGAAGCTTATTGAGTTGACTCTGATTGTTTTGGGACATCCACCGCGTACAATCCACTGGAGGGCTCCAGGATCAGTATATCTTGCTCACTGGATGGCAAAATTAATTATGCCATGAAAATATATCTCTTCCGCAATCAAACAGATGTATTAAAGCTTACAAAGCAAGAAGAAGCCCAAGTTGAGCGCTTTGTTAAGTTTGGTGCACTAATTTACACCAAGCATTGGGTAACTGCTCCTCGTGCAACTGAAGCTCCATCCAGTGATTTATAGCTGTGGACTGTTCTCAGTAGTTATCAGATCATCAATCCTGACATCAGTACAGATACAAGAAAGGTCCTAGAAAATCATCTATGTTATCTTTCAGACGAGCTTGTTGGATTAGCCCTGTTCTCAGATCATGTGACAGCAGCTGCAATAATGGGAATTGTGCAATGAATGACCTGTGACGGTGGTAAACAAAAAGTGCGTGTAGATTCATCAATTCTAATGAAACCAGGTGTATGTTTAGGTGACTTTGCAACTACCAGAATGGGGAACCTTCCTTGTTATAACATTGACTGTGCTTTTCTTGATTTGCCACCACACACTGCTTACTAACGACGAAAATGAAAAATAACTCTTATTGCAAGTAGTGGAAGCAAACCGCAAGGCTGTTCCATCACAAATCACCAAAAAGCCTGCTGTTCAGGCCTTAATGTCAGAATGACAATAACATTGATAACACTGGGCAACAGTAAAAAAAAAGTACTTGCATGGGTCAGTAATTTGCCTATATGACATTATTATTTGTTACAACTAGTCCGCAAAAGATAGGATCTTTTCAACCAACATACAATTTTGTTTAATTTTATTTACTTCTTCCTCAAATTATTATCTTGTTGTCAGTAAATGACTTGATGACACTGACTGCACAGCCCTGGTATCCCCCCACCACCTTAATCAAGATTCTGTATGTATGTCACAGGTTGTGACTAATATGTCGAAACCATCCCCTTTACTCCAACCCTTAACTACATAATATTCATAACATTAAGACGTATATTATACCATGTATAATAATATACGTTCCCGTTCTCAAGTTGCCCCCTCCTCTTTACCCCACCCCCGTAATTGCGTCATCAGCCAGGTGGACAGCGAAATCTCCGCCGTTGAGTAGGATGGTAGTTAACAGAAACACGTTACATTCCACGGGGAAATTCTCTCTGACCATCTGACGGCTATTCTCCGGTCGCCGTCTTCAAAGGGACGGAGACCCGGACGAATGTCCAGTTACTACTGTCTTTGTCGGTATGGCGTACCCCCTAATTTGAAAGTTTGAAAGAAACCGTTATTATATTTGATTGGCTAAGGGTCACGTGGAAGAAAGTGTTTGAATAATGTAAGGTAGATTTATAGACATTCGACCGGGGGTCCCAGGGTGACCGGTCGCAATCCGACTGAGTGATAGCTAGTCGATTGATGTGTCTCTGTTTGAGAGAAGTGAGAAGGAAATAGAGAGAGAGAGAGAGTTAACTAGTGATAACGTCATTGTTCCCCTTATTCATTTTATATTGGATTATTTTGCTGCAGTTTGAGTTATCTTTGCTTAGGATAAGTCACCAGATCCCTGTTACGGACTGGTGCCTTTGTATAATAAATATATCTTGGTGTTGTACACACGACTTGTTGGATTGATTATCGTCACTTGCTGTACGTTTAATTGTTGGTGAGACTGTGGGTGGTAGAAACACAAATACAAATACGAGTCATCATTGAGTCAGCCCTCATACTCTTAGCAACAAGCCAAGGATACCCTCAAAGGGGTCCTCAACAATGTAGTTATAATATAAATAAATAAGCCAAGCTTAATATTTATTTGATTATTTCAATAGTCTTTTAGGGGGACATTACTGTTTGATGTTTAATGATTTATAATTTGATAGGTCTTACCAATTTTCAGATTAGCATTATACAATATATATTTTGGCTAAAGACTGCTACATCTATATGCATTTAATGATAGAGATAATTACACTGGGCAACAGTCAAAAAATCGTCAGGGGTTTTTCAACTGATTTAGACTAATTTTGGTGTTCTGAGTCCGAATATCACATTGATTTTGCTCGGTCAGGTCAACTTCTTGAGATACAGCCATAGACCTACCTGACAAGCTATACAAATTCTAATATCAGGGGTTTTGAGTTCAATTATTTCTCTAAATTAGCTGCATAAAAATTAGCAGCAAAATCATCACAATTATATAAACAGAGATAATTATATTTTATTTATAAATCATCATTCTGGATTTTCACTTGATTATTTAATGCATCAGCATTTGATTGGGCACAGCCTCCAGTACCCTGACCTTCCATCTGCCCGTCGTCCAGCTGCTCACTGCGAAGAAATTCCTGTACCAGCGTTCACAGATCTTCCTGACAGCGATGATGAGGCCACCACTTTAGACGAGGGAGGCGATACAGAAGAAGAGTATGAATCACAAGATGGTCCGCAGCCGTTCACACAATGTGAGCTTAATGATCTGGTTCAGGATCTCAACTTGTCGAAGACTTCCTCCGAGCTGTTGGCCTCCAGACTCAAAGAGAAAAATCTACTTGGCAAGGATGCACATACACTTTCTTCCGTAAAAGGCATGAGGACTACATGGGCTACATCTGCCAGGAGGAAGACCTTGTGTACTGCCGAGATGTCACTGGTCTTCTTGATTAACTCAGCGGTCCTCAATATGATCCGAGAGATTGACGACTCTTCATTGACAGCTGCAAGCGCTCTTTGAAGTGTGTGCTCCTCCACAACGGGAACCAGTTCGCCTCAATCCCACTTGCGCACTCCACAACTCTTGAAGAGAAGTATGAAGCAGTGAAGTATGTGCTCGACAAAATCCAATATGAGCAGCACCAGTGGATGAAGATGGTGAACTTTCTACTTAGTCAGCGGTCCGGGTTCACGAAGTACCCATGCTTTATATATATGTGGGACAGTCACGACAGAGCCCAGCACTATGTAAAGAAAGAGTGGCTTGCGCGAAAGCAGCTAGTACCTGGGGTGAGAAACATCATAAATGAACCTCTTGTTGACTGGGAGAAGATATTGATTCCACTGCTACACATGAAGCTTGTGTTAATGAAACAGTTTACACGCGCTCTGGACAATAATGGGAGGTGCTTCAACTACATGTGCCGAGCATTTCCTCAACTGACCATTGAGATGCTGAAGGCTGCATTTTCGATGGCCCACAGATACGGCAGCGCTTGAAGGACACTCGAGAGTTCCAAAACTCCATGAACACGCTTGAGTGCGCCGCCTGGAAATATTTTGTGCAGGGGGTGAACAACTTCCTGGGGAACACGAAGGCAGCAAACCACGCCAGACTCATCAGCAGCATGATAGAGGACTTCCAAAAACTCGGGTGTTTGATGAGCATAAGGATGCACTTCCTGTTCTCACACATGGAGAAGTTTCCTGAAAACCCTGGGGCGATGAGCAAGGAGAAAGGTTCCATCAGGACATCCGCCAAATGGAGGATAGGTACCAGGGGAGGTGGGACGCAGTCATGCTGGCGGACTACTGCTGGTCGATGAAGACAACCCAGCAGCTGCTCACACACGGGAATCGAAGAAACGCCAATTTATGCCTTGAACTCTAAACTTTTGTTTCACGTAATTCTCATTGTTATACTAATATTATGATAATTATGCTTATCAAATTTAGTGGATAAACAAAAACTGAATGATTTTGAATACGTTGACTTTTATTTCTTGAGTAAAACAGAAAAAAATCATCAGGGGTTTATCAGCTGGTGATCCGCAAAAATGTGAAAAAAATGATTTTTTTAAAATTTCTGTAGCAAAAAATCCTGACCTGAATGAGCAAAACCAAGGTCATTTTCGGATTCAGAGCATCAAAATTAGTCAACTGGAAAACCCAGGATGATTTTCAAAAACTTTACCAAAACATTACTATTAGCAGATGTAAAAACTTGGGAGGGTGTCTTGCTCTATAGCGCACATTTCATTTTTTGCCATATCTCAATGAACCACCCTAATCTCTATATTGATAATAGAAAAAAGTGTGTATAAATGTCTTTTCTTAAAAAACAAAAATACTGAAAATATACCACTTCCATTAACGAGAAAATAGTTGCTGCCCATCTTTTGGTGTAGACACACTTTTGCTATTTCTTGAATAAAATAGTATTTGTGAATATTGCCTTTATAAATCAACCACAATAACAATTGTTGTGTTCACTTAATGATTAGCATAAACAAAGGAAAAGAAAAACACATCACTCCACTAAACAGTAAATATCCCATCTGATGTCTCAAATGCCCATATTATTACTACACACTCCATAATAAAAGATCATAATCATATATCATAATACTCATTTCCAGTGTGCGTTAAATCGAAAGCGGAAAACAAGAATTCAAAATGGCGTCATCCCCTGTGTCTCGATTCAATTTTTCTTTTTGAAATATCTACAGTTTTCAATAGTTTCTGTGCTTTTTATTATGAAATGTTAAAGTCCCCAATATTAAAAATTAATAATTAGCATATAATATCATTCAAATCATTGTAGCTTTTATTACAACAGAGCATTTTAACATCGTCAAACGTAAACAATAGTAATAATCGAAAATCTCCGACGTCGGCGACGATAAGACTATTGACCGCGTTTTCGTATCTAATTTCGTAAATAAAGTTCTTTTTAAAAGTCGATATAATATTTAAAAAAGAAATTCTGCAAATTTCTATACTAATTAAGTTCTCAGCTTTTATAATATTTATTTTTTAAAATAAATACGGCTTTGAATTATTTCTTAATTACAAAATAACAATATAGGCCTAAAAAACTAGGTCAAAAGGCAATGAAAACATAACCGAGCAATATTTTTCTTATAGCACATTAAAATTGCATCTTAATTTGTGTGGCGCGGTGGCAGGATGGTTATGCAGCTTGGACAATGTTCACTTTTATACAGACTCTCCGGGTTCGATTTCTCCCAGAGACATTTATTTTTATTGTTTTTTGTTTCAGAATGTATCCTTCTAGTTGTTTTAATGAAAAGTAACTAATTAGATCTCTTTGACATTTTTTTTAAATTGAAATAATTTATCTTTTAGGATGTTGTAAGAAAAAGAAACAACAACTAATTAGATTTTTAATTATTTCATAACTTAAAAAAAAAAAATTACACAGAGGCGTAACTGGGGGGGGGGGGGGGGGGTCCAAAATCGAAAATCACACTGGGCTCCCGCTTTAGGGGAGCCCCCAAAATTATTTCTTACATTAAATATTAAGTACATTATCTCATATCATGGTATCGAATGTCGAAATGCAGGGCCCCCAAATCCTAGGTTCGGCAATGGCTTAACAATGGCTATCTTCCTGCAAAGGCTTTGCGGGGTACAGCTAGTTACAAATAATACACAAACAAAAAGTAAAAATGGAATACATTTGACTGTAATTAAGAACGTAATACTGTTCACACAATATAACAGAGTTTAGTCATCACCTCCACAAGAATTAAAACACAGTAGCAGGCTAACATGTTTCATATTTTTATCTTAGCATAATTTCGATAATCTGCCCTTGTACTTACTAAACATAGATCACTTCCAAATTGTGGTTGGGTATTAGCATACTTAGACAATATTATGATAAAAAACTGAATGTACATGTATCATAGTGAAAAAATGTACATGTACAATGTACATGTATATAATATGATTTATGAAAAAAAAATGCTTTAACTCGGTTGTTTATTTAAAGTAAGCTCTGCTCTATAGAACAGATGAAAATCACACATATTACTGTACAAATAGCAGACATTTCTTTTTCATAATTTTATCTTTATAATGCACTGTTTTTATTTTGACAATCAGCAAAATAGTTACTGTTATATCAATTTATCTTAAATAATTATATTTGTTGACAGATAAAATGTGATTTATAATTGATGAGATGCTGTTTCTATGCACTTTAGCCATTTAGGTAGTCAGGTATTTTATAAAGTAAAAAATAATCAAGAAAGAGAATTTGGAAGTCTAGTGATTGCCTGCAATAGATTAAATTTAAAATCATAAGGTATTTCTGTACTTAACTTTAAGTACAGTAAGGCAGATGCACCCTTGGCTGGCTCCAAAAAATATTTTTTATGTATTAACATTTTGAGGAGATCCAATAGTTTTGGTAATAGTTTTATGAAAGAAAAAAACCTGATTTGGAACTTTAATGATTATATCCAGAATGGAGAATATTTGGAATCTATAATTAAATATGGCTTATGACTTCCTAGGCAAGCGGGAAAAAATATTTGAAAAATCCAGTTTGTGAAAATTAGCAATGGATCCATCCATTTTAAGTAATTATATTAAAAAGAAAAGTGATTTATAACTAGAACTATTTGGAAATCCAGTTATTACCTGGGAAGGAATAAGCTTAGGAACTGATGTATTACTGTATTAAGTACATTAGATGCCATCCCAGGTCTGTAATAAAATGAAAAAGTCAAGTTTGGTAGGGTCCAGCAACGGATGCATCCACTTTTTATAAATAATATGAAAACCCTATTATACATATTTAAAACCTGAACAATTTGGAATTCAGGCATTCCTATATAGTTTAAGTTTGTATCACTCAAGATTTTTGGCTTGCCTCTTATATATGTATTGTTTTTTAAGCTAGATATATCACACACAAAAAATAAATTACTCACTGTACCATGTTTTTCAATCATTCATTTTGTAACCAATGTTGTTTCCTTTTTAAAAAAATGTATATTTATGTAAATAATATTGATTTGTCTTTGATTTTGTAAAAAAAGACATGCTGTTAGAAAACTGATAATAATGAAATTGAGTGTAGTATAAACATCCCCTTGCATGCATGTACAACTACTAGATAAAGCTGCAAATAAATCTGTTTTACTGTGTTGGTTGTAATGCTAATGTATTTTCTTTCCTCAGTCATCTGAAAAATTAAAGGATATCAATGAGACAGTTAAAAAATTTGGACCTGCAAGAGCAAAGAAACGTTTAAATATGGATGATGTAGAGATGTAAGTTTTTTGGGGCTTTTTTTTGTATGCATTATTTGTGTATTTTGAAAATTTAAAATCAAGTTAGTGTTAGACTTAAAATTTAACAAAACAAAGTTGTATTTATTTAGTTGAATTAACTACCTTAGTGATGCCGAATATTGATTGTTTTCCCTTTTATTTCTTTTATACAGCTTTTTTTTTAAATTTATTTATTATTATTTTGAATATTGGCCTTGAGATTGAGTGTATTAAATGTAATAAAAATCATTTCAAGTTTATGCCTTGAGGACTTAAAAGTAATAAAAAAAACTGTCTTTGTCTAGGAACTCTAATATAGAATTTGAACAATGTTGACATAATCAAATAAGAATCAAGAGAAAAACTTAATTGAAAATAATGGATTATAAACAAAACTAGAAATTTTTAAATGTTAAAATCTAGAATTTAGTTTGTATGATCCCTATCTTTGTATGATAATTAGGGCTCAAATTGTAATGAAAAATCATATTTTCTGGTATATTAATTGGTAAAGCAATCTATAAAATAAGCCAAAAAAAAAAAATAACTTTAATTTCTTCAACAAGGGTATATAACAATTGTTTATAGATTTTGTAATCACCAAACATGGCATGCCCCTAATGACATTGGATTGCTTTGGCTAATTAATTTTCTTTTAAATTTTCGTGATTTGGCTATTTTGGATTTTTAGTTACTGTTTTTGGCAGTATACAGTGAAAAGTCGCTATACGGAATTGACTCAGAATTAATCATTCGTAATATTGAAAATTTGTTACACTGAAATTTGGGGGGGGAGGGGGGGGGGGGTTCGAAGGCTCTTTTTCTGTTCTTAATATGTGGATATAGTTCATTTGGGTTTCAATGCAAATATACTATGTCATTTTACTACTTTTTTCAAAGATATTAAGCTAAAAATATGTTACATTTTTGCTCCTATTATTTCTTATTATTTTAGCTACGAATTTAGCTTTCAGCTTTTATTAATTACTGCTAACGGTCATTGAAGGGGTGTAACCCATTTTCTTTTTTAATAGTTATTTAACATGACATACTTCCCTTAATTTATAAGAAACCTGTGCAATGTGCCTATTACGGCTCTCTTACTCATATTGTCTCATTTATTAAATAATGAAATAATTTAATTTAATGTTTAACCGGATTGAAATATATTATAATTTTTAAAAAAAGTATAGTTAAATGTCACAAAAGGTCAAATATTCTTCACTTCCTGTATTATGAATTAAATAGCGGCAGAATGAAGTCTGCTGTCCTTCAAGCCCCTACCCCAAACTATTAGATGACCATTTAAACAATGAAATTTTATAATAGCGGAGAACTTTACTGTATAGAAATTAGCAGAATTCCTTTTTTTTACATTAGATTGACTTTATTTACGAAATTAGTTATGACGAACGCGCTTGCTATTCTCAAACGTCAGAGAATTTTCAATCATTACGATTGTTTACGTTTGATTTTAAAATGCTATTGGCTGTAAAAAAAACAAAACAATAATCTGAATGATATGTTATAATTACTTTTTACATTTCATAATAAAAACCACAGTAACTATTTAAAACTATAGTTTTTAAAAAGAAATATCGAAATTATACCAGGCAATAAGCGCCATGATTAATATTTTAAACTGCAATACTGTTGTATTAATTCTTTACTTTCGATTTAACGCAGACGTTAGACCGCTATTATTTACATAGATGATTACCATGACATCATACTCCTTTTCCCATTATCTAGTAAATGTGAATGTCGTTGAGCTCAAGTTGGCTTGAGATTTAGAAATTTGCCAAATAATTATTATTATTTTTGGTAAGGGAGGAATTAAATATCTGCAAAATGACTATTTTTAATTCGTAGTACTGAAAGTAAGAAATTCGTTACAATGACACTTTTTAACAGATGCATATGAGGGAAAGGGCAAAAAAAATTTGCTGTACTGAATATTTCATTACACTGACGTTTGTAATAACCACATTTCACTGTATAATGGTTTTTTTTATTAATAAAAAGCCTAAATATTAAAGTAATTATATTTGAAAAATGAACATTTCATATTGATAACACTGGGCAACAAAAAAATATTTTTTTTAAATCGTCCAGGGTTTTCCAGTTGAATTAGACTAATTTTGGTGCTTTGAGTCCGAAAATGACCTTGGTTTTGCTCAATCAGTCAGGATTTTTTGCTACAGAAATAAAAAAAAATATCAGTTTTTTGTTAAAAAAAAACACATTTTTGCGGATCATCAGCTGATAAACCCGTGAGGTTTTTTTCCGTTTTACTCAAGAAATAAAAGTCAACGTGTTCAAATTCATTCAATCATTCAGTTTTTGTATATCCCCCAAATTTTATAAGCATAATTATCATAATATTGGTATAACAATGAGCGTTACGTGAAACAAAAGTTCAGAGTTCAAGGCATAAATCAGCGTTTCTTCGATTCCCGTGTGTGAGCAGCTGCTGGGTTGTCTCCATTCATTGACCAGCAGTAGTCCGCCAGCATGACTGCATCCCACCTCCCCTGGTTCCTATCCTCCATTTGGCGGACATCCTGATGGAACCTTTCTCCTTGCTCATCGCTCATCATCCCAAGGTTTTCAGGAAACTTCTCCATGTGTGAGAACAGGAAGTGCATTTTTATACTCATCAAACACCCGAGTTTTTGGAAGTCCTCTATCGAGCTGCTGATGAGTCTGGAGTGGTTTGCTGCCTTCGTGTTCCCCAGGAAGTTGTTCATCTCCTGCAAAAACGATTTCCAGGTGGCGCATTCAAGAGTGTTCAGGGAGTTTTGGAACTCTGTGTCCTTTATGAGCTGCCATATCTGTGGGCGGCTTCAGCTTCTCAATGGTCAATTGAGGAAATGTTTGGCACATGTAGTTGAAGCACCTCCCATCTTTGTCCAGAGCGCACGTAAACTGTTTCATTAACCCAAGCTTCATGTGTAGCAGTGGGATCAATATCTTCACCCGGTCAACAAGAGGTTTGTTTATGATGTTTTTCGCCTCAGGTACTAACTGCTCTCTCGCCAGCCACTCTTTCTTTACATAGTGCTGGGCTCTGTCACGACTGTCCCACAAACATATAAAGCATGGGTACTTCGTGAACCCGGACTGCAGACCAAGTAGAAAGTTCACCATCTTCAAGTCAACTCAGATGATCCATTGGTGCTGCTCATATTGGATTTTGTCGAGCACATACTTCACTGCTTCATACTTCTCTTCAAGAGTTGTGGAGTGCGCAAGTGGGATTGAGGCGAACTGGTTCCCGTTGTGGAGGAGCACACACTTCAAAGAGCGCTTGCAGCTGTCAATGAAGAGTCGTCAATCTCTCGGATCATATTGAGGACCACTGAGTTAATCAAGAAGATCAGTGACATCTCGGCAGTACACAAGGTCTTCCTCCTGGCAGATGTAGCCCATGTAGTCCTCATGCCTTTTACGGAAGAAAGTGTACGTGCATCCTTGCCAAGTAGATTTTTCTCTTTGAGTCTGGAGGCCAACAGCTCGGAGGAAGTCTTCGACAAGTTGAGATCCTGAACCAGATCATTAAGCTTACATTGTGTGAACGGCTGCGGACCATCTTGTGATTCATACTCTTCTTCTGTATCGCCTCCCTCGTCTAAAGTGGTGGCCTCATCATCGCTGTCAGGAAGATCTGTGAACACTGGTACAGGAATTTCTTCGCAGTGAGCAGCTGGACGACGGGCAGATGGAGGGGCGGTGTACTGGAGGCTGTGCCCAATCAAATGCTGATGCATTAAATAATCAAGTGAAAATCCAGATTGATGATTTATAAATAAAATATAATTATCTCTGTTTTTATAATTGTGATGATTTTGCTGCTAATTTTTATGCAGCTAATTTAGAGAAATGATTGAACTCAAAACCCCTGATATTAGAATTTGTATAGCTTGTCAGGTAGGTCTATGGCTGTATCTCAAGAAGTTGACCTGACCGAGCAAAATCAATGTGATATTAGGACTCAGAACACCAAAATTAGTCTAAATCAGTTGAAAAACCCCTGACGATTTTTTGACTGTTGCCCAGTGTAATTATCTCTATCATTAAATGCATATAGATGTAGCAGTCTTTAGCCAAAATATATATTGTATAATGCTAATCTGAAAATTGGTAAGACCTATCAAATTATAAATCATTAAACATCAAACAGTAATGTCCCCCTAAAAGACTATTGAAATAATCAAATAAATATTGTGCTTGGCTTATTTATTTATATTATAACTACATACAGAATCTTGATTAAGGTGGTGGGGGGATACCAGGGCTGTGCAGTCAGTGTCATCAAGTCATTTACTGACAACAAGATAATAATTTGAGGAAGAAGTAAATAAAATTATACAAAATTGTATGTTGGTTGAAAAGACCCTATCTTTTGCGGACTAGTTGTAACAAATAATAATGTCATAAAGGCAAATTACTGACCCATGCAAGCAAGTACTTGTTTACATGGCCTTTAAGAAATTCATTATACCATATGTATTGTCATATTTCACACTCTTTTTGACTTAAATGATCATTTCTTAAAAAATGCCTTAAAATGCAAATTTGTATGGCATTTTAAAATAAATTTAAAGGTTATTTAGATACTAGCTGTACCCTGCCAAAACCTTTGCATAGAGTTATATCTGGTTAGTTATGATTAGTAGGTTAGGTTATTTTTGATTTTGGACAGATCCAATTTTTTCATGATTTTTATTACAATTTAAAGATGAAATATGATGTAGAAGTACAAAAAAAAATATTTAAATGAAATTATTTCACATTTAGGCCATTGGGTTTCATGTTGAAAACCGCATAAACTATTCAAAAGTGTAGATTTTTTAAAAACATTCATCGAATCTAGACGCTGGCAAGACGCCATTTTGAATTCTTGTTTTCCACTTTCGATTTAATGCAGAATCCAGACCGCTATTATTATATTAGATTTCTTATTAATTCTTTCACATTTCGTGCCAATGTTATTACAACTAAAACGAAACTTCAAAACTAAAGTTTTCTTTGGATATGGGTATTAAATAGTTCTTTCTGACTGACAATGAGAGAAATAGTGACATACCTATGCTATTATAGCCCTTACCTTCCTTAGGGCTGCTAAAGAAAATAGCCTTAGTCGCAGCCTTTGGAATTCATGTGAATGTGTCACAGCAAACACACATAGCATATAAAGGGGCTATCGGGGCAGTGGAATTTTTGTTTCTGTCACGAAGGAAAAAAATTCCCTTGGTTCACACTGAGGAATGAACCCTAGCTCTCTGTTCGACAGTTGAACGCTTTACATTGCTGGGCCACCTGTCCCGCTACATAGAATATAGGCACTGTTTTTATTTTACAATGTCTATTTATTTGCAGAGTTCTGATTTACATTGTTTTTAAGCATTTTAATGTATTATTATATCTTAAACCTTAATCAGGCTTAAACTGAACTTAATAGGATATTTCTCTATTGACTAAACAATGTAGGCCTTTTTTGATATACCATTTATTTGTTTTTTGCATTTTTAACCTTATTGGGCTTAAACCTAAAATTATAGAATGATTTCTTATTGTCACATTGTTGCATTAGAATGATTTCTTCAAAAGTATATTAATTTGAATGCTGTGTATAACAGTTCTGATTGAATTAATTTAAAGAAAGAACTACATGTATAAAGGTTTCACTTAAAAATCATACTTTCTACAGTTTTAAATGGGTTTCTGTTGATCAGTTAGCTACTGCATAGGGCATTTGCATGCATATATTCTATAGAATAGTAATTCAGATGTAATTCTATTTTTACACTATTAAACTTGAAAGTCTGTTTTATTTATTCTTGTAAGCATGTTTGTTACATATTGAAGAGGAAGTAAATACTATTCTGATGGAACAAAAGACTAATAGGTTGTTGTATGTACTAGAAGTAAAGTTACCTAAGAGACATCAGGGCAGATGAGTGTAGAATCTGTTTCAGTAGACACTGCATATTTTAGAGATGTGTTGCTAACACAAAGCCCAGCCGACTTCAGATAGGTACCCTTTTAAAGCTGGGTGGACTTGGAATCTTTCAGTCATATAAGCTTACTGTAATTAAAATAATGCAAAGTATCTCATTAAAGATTTACTTTGCAATGTACACAATGGGGCTGTTTTTTTTTTCCATTTTAAGTGACAGTTTTCGGATTATTATGTAATATTTAGGGCATATTTTCGGACCATTATAAGGCATATTTCTTTTTTAGGGCATAAATGCATATAAATATTAGGTCACTGTATTCCAAAACCTATCGATTATATAGTTAAATATAATAAACCCATTTAAGTAGCACATGGCTTAAACAAAATGAAAAGAAATATGCAGTAGTCAGGTACCTATAATTGCTCCACTAACCAATTTTAATAATGGACTTCCAATCAAATTAAATTATTGAAAAGAAACATGTCATTTTTAGGGTATCTATCTATAAATAGACACAGCTTTGCATTGAATGTCTCATAGTTAGATTGTTCAACTGCATTTAAATATTGGTATTACTCTAGGTTTGAAAGTCTTCAAGCGAAAAACAAGAAGTAGTTTTGTACACTCATTTTTCTCCATTTCAGAACATCAGCATCCAAGGCAAAGAGACAATTATGCAATAGCTGAACTTGATTAAATTGTTAATAGTTTTAAAAAAAATTGTTTGTTTTAGTTTGTAATTTATTTGTATTACTGCTATTTAAATTTTTCTACATGTTTTCTGATTTTATTTTATCATTTATGCTAATTAAAAATTTACACCCCCCCCCTGCCAACCCCATTTCTATTTGGTTCCAGTAGTTATTACATTGTTTTTTTAATTTACACCAAATGATTAAAAAAACCTCTGCACATGAGAAGTCAAGAAAAAAATTTTCAATTGTAACAATGTTCTTTTGTGGTTGCCGCAGAAATTCAAACAATGGCTTAAAAACAGTTTACTAAAACCCTATAATTTATTTTCTGCTTCAAAAAGTGAAATTTTTCTTAGTTCAGAATTAAAATATCTATACTACATTATATTATTATTCTATTATAATAATTTTTAAATTTGTATGAAAAAAAAACAATAAAAAAATTTATAAATATCAATGTTTTAGAAGTTTTTAAAATATTTTAAACATATAATGTCAAGATGTGAAATAGTTGCTAATATGCACCTTCCAAGTTGTATCTTTGTAGTTAATAGAGCCTTAGCGATTGAGTTAGGATTTTTTCTAAACAATTTCTGCTTGCCATTTTTCATATTTCATATTTCAGCATCATAATTAATTGTATTCTAACCTCATTTATATGTTGAAACTTTCCAGATATATAGAAAAACGGTTCAACATTTCTTAACAATAAATAACTACAAATGTAAAAAAAAAAATAATTCAAAACTCTTTGGTGTAGGCCTTTAATAAGGAGTAAACTAGTTCTTCATCAACGTACATAATTTTATATATGACTTAAGGGGAGGCACCACTCAATAGACACCAACGTATGTACTGAATTAAAAAAAAATTAAAACTAGTACATTTCAGACACTTCTCATTTTAAGCAAACCTATTATTGCCAAGTAATATAAGTTTTCAACCATTCAATTTTCTTTAGAAATAATTGATCACCACTGAAATTCCCAGATCTAAAAGTTTGCTTTGTGCTCTGAAACTTTGCGAAAATGTTTTTACTATGAAGTTTTTAATGTTTTTATATTTTAAACCAACATTTTACATGTGTATTTTATTGTGTTTCAAATAGTTTCAATGTTATAAAATGTTGTTACATACAATTTTTAATTAAGACGTACATTTAAAATACTTGCAAATTGAAATGACAACACAAAAGAGCCCCCAAATTACTTTAGCAGGAATTTCGAGTTTTGACGGGTGTCATGTTTTTCAAACGAAATTTCTTACATTTTTGGTTGATTTAAGTTGGGACTCCCCAAAATAATGGTCAGCTGTTGTGATGGCTGACACTGAAGTGTTTCATTCCCAGTTGCATTTCATAAGGCAGGCCCTGATTTTTAATATTGTTACCTGCTGACAAAATAAATGATCAAACATAAACCAGTAAGGGATAAAACGTCAAGATGATCTTTCTAGGTCACTTATTTGCCTATCAATTTTACCATGTGCATAGTTCTCACAAATTAAACATCAGTATTTAAAAAAGACAATAGAAATAGTTTGCAATGAAAAAAAAACATTTAGTTTAAAAGAGTACTACTTCCACGTTATAAATAACAGAGATCAGTCAATCTGTGCACACAAGTTGTACTTCTTTGGCCGGATATTTTAAGATTTCTTCTTTCATATCAAGAATCTATACTGACAAGGTAAGCTTTGACTATTTTTTTTTTAAATAGTATATTTGAACTTAAAATATTTAAAATTATTTAAAATAATCCAGGATTAAAAAGTAGAAATCGAAATATTTTTTTCCCCTATGTACAATGATAGTTTAAGTAATGAGTGATACTTTCCTCAAAATTAATAACAGATACCTAATAATAATGATTAAATAAGAAATGATATCCTAATTTTAGGACTATTGTCGCTTTTGTATACAGCCAAGTCTCAATTTATGTGATGTAGACCAGTGGTCCCCAACCTATTTCTTGCTGCGGATCGGCCCACCTTTGATGATTTAACCGCCGCCAGCTTGGGGGAAGGGGGGGACGTTGATTGTTTATATTTTAGGTTGCTTTGATTTCACAGTTTAATTTAAGTGTATTTAAACATTCCAAAAACTGAAAATAAAGTGATGTAACATTTTAATTCACCAAATCATTGAGAACCCTGAGCTTATTTCTCTGCAACGAAACAGTTCCATCTGGGGAAATAGAGAATGACACCCGAAATGCACTTCATACATATAGGATGTCTGAAATGTCACTGGGATTTAAGTACTGTGGTGGCAATCTCAGGGTATCCCCCCATGACTTTAATGCAGAAAACTGCCAGAGTTGTCTCCAATCTAGTTTTAAGGCCGCAGTCATTTGCTATCTCCAGCAGTTGATCTTCTTCCACAGAGATGCCTATTTGGCCTGGTTGGTTGACAAGTGGATTGCTGATCCATTACTTACCAATTCGTGGGTCTTTTGTCGTGAGGAAGTAGCGCTTGAACTCTTAAAGCAATGACAGGTGATCGTGCCCCAAATGGGAGAATGAATGCTCAGTTTCAATCTTGCCTGAAATCCCAGCTATCTTTGAAACATGTCCAAATGCCTCTGTTTACGTGCTATCCCCACAACTTCAGTTTGGCTTTTAAATGCAGCTACCATGTCTGCCATCTTTAAAACTGTTGTCATTTTCCCCTAAAGAGACAGCTTGATTTCACTGAGCATGCTGAATATGTCACACAAGTATGCCAGTTTTGCGACCATATTTTGACACTGAAATGTGCTGCCAGCGGTGACCTCTTTTCTGAAAAATATCTTCGCAATGGCTCTCGTAAGTCAAATACTCTGGTTAGCGATTCTTCTCTGGATAACCATCTTACTTCTGTGTATAAGAGAAGGGAGTGCTCCTTTGGTGTTGGTTGGCAAATATAGTGCACAGAAATAAGTTGTATTACCTTGTGTTCGATATCTGTAGATTCGTCACATGGAGTGTCGTACCACTTTGATGTATTAATCTTTTCCAATTATTTTCTCAATGCGCCTAGTCACAGTGCTAGCCGACAAAGCCACATGTGCTATTTTTTAACAGCAGCCTCTGGTATTAGCTCAAGGCAAATGTCTTTAGTGAAGGGCAAAATCAATTATTCACCGATAGTGAATGACATTTTTTTAGTCTTAGCTGTACGGTAACCCACCAAATATGCTGCTCTCAGTGCATTCTCATTTATTGATGTGGCGGCCCACAGACTTAACTTCTGTCCTTCGTGTTCCCTTGTTTTCTCTCTAAACACTCCACGGGTTTGTATTATAATCCAAGGTGCTTGGCATTCAAGTGGCGAAACAGTTTTGAAGTTTCATTGCTTTATTATCTTTTAAAAGTTTTATGTTTTTCAGATGTTGACGGCTATAATTCTGTCTTTTTCCTGGACCTTTTCTTTTTCCCAAGGAAACTTTATAATGATGTCTGTTTTGTTCTTATTTTCGCTAGTGTGTGGTTAAATTTGACAGCTCATGTGACCGAGATGTAATAATAAAAAAAAACCATTGCTTAACTCAGATAATAAACATGGACTAAAAAAAGGGCAAATATATAAAACACACAATAAACGTACACCAAGCAAAGTGTCTGTTATACATGAGAAAATACTGGTGAACAGAGATAATAGCGTCACACACCTTTTCTCCACCAAAGTTACAGGGACACTGCCACTCGCCGCAACTCAGCTCCCGGTTAACCTCCCGTCCTTGATAAGTCCCACAATCCAGAGAGAAATACACAATAGTAAATAATAATTATTACATTATAAAAAATAACACCACCACCGCCAACCCGTTTCACCTAAACAAGGCATTCACATAGCAGGACCGTCGTACCGCCCCTGTAATGACTAGTGTAACTAAGACATCTCAGGTATAAGAAGGGGGTCGGTGGGGAGATAACTGTATGAAGGGAGGGGCGAGGAGTGAATTTAGAGTTCAACAGTGGAGGAATGTTTTGAACGTGCACTCGATGTGGGTCCATGGAGGTGCTGAGGTGTTTGTACACTGTTTCACATATATACACCCATGCCTCGCTTTACGGCCTAGATGCGTTCCACGAAACTTGGCCGCAAAGCGAATAGCCGTATAAAGAACCAATTATTCTAGTACAAATTCAATGGGATCGGTTCAAAATTTTTAAAATATGTAACACTAGCTGTACTTGCAAAGCCTTTGCATGAAGATAGACTATTGCAAAGCCAGTGCCAAACCTAGGGATTTGGGGGCCCGGGGGACTTGGCATTGTGACGTTCGATACAAGGACATGAGATTATGTACTTAATATTTAATATAAAAAAATAATTTGGGCGGGGGGACGCCTCTGTGTTCAGCTTTGACACATATTTTGAAATTATTTTTTTTTTTTGAAGTTATGAAATAATTAAAAACCTAATTAGTTGTTGTTTCTTTTTCTTACATCCTAGAGGATAAATTATTTCAATAAAAAATGTCAAAGATATATAATTAGTTACTTTTCATTAAAACAACTAAAAGGATACATTCGAAAAAAAAAATGCCTAAGAGAGGTATCGAACCTGGATAGTCAGCATAAAAAGAATACCCCAAGTTGCACCATGTCACACAACCATATTGTATCCTGCAAAGCTTTTGCATAGAGATAGACTATTGTAAAGCCAGTGCCAAATCTAGGGATTTGGGGATTGTCACATTCTGTGAGTTGGTTAATGAAATTAAGCCATACCCTGTCTACAATGCCCCATCACACGAGGGGGTAGATAATAAATAGGATAGCCAAACGCTTTTGTCTTCCCAGGTCTTCGTCACCGTCTCGCACCAGGGATTAACCCTCTTATCACTGGCGTCACCTGGGAGAGTCTATAGGGAAGGGTTAAAATGGACAGGGGGAGGTAATCCATGCCCTTGCTATATTCAAGCAAGAGAGGGGTGTCCCTTTATCGCCGCACGCGTGAAGGCGCAAATTATCACGCGTGATGAGCGTGACCTACACGACTCGCTGCCCATTGGGTGTGCGCGGGGAGTTGGGTTTTAGTTTTGACTCGGAGTTTTGAGTCAGTCAGTTGGAGACAGTGACTGAGAGCTCAGACTCGAGCCGGGCCTGGGAAACAGGCTGTTAGCGTGGCAGGACTTAGATGTTCGACCACCTCTTTCCTGAGTTCTTTTTAGAACTACCAGGCCCAGGTCTTGTTGTATTATGTTGACATTTATGTTCATATTTAGTAGTCGAGTACTCATTTCTCGTTGTGTTGTGTGCGTCCTGTGGAACCACGTGGCTGGGACAAATACAAATACTGGCCAGAACCTAGTAGGTGATCATGCCATTAGACTTGGCCTCTTTTGGGGCCCTTGCATTTTGAGTAACTGCCAAATAAAGGTGAACGGTTCAAAGGTCATGAAAGAAATATGCTTAGTCACAAATGTGATTTAAATGAATATATTTGTACCCAGTAGCAGGGCCGCTTTATCAACTAGGCACAGTAGGCACAATAGTAAATAATAAATATTACATTATAGGGCCTACGAAAGACAGAACATAAATTGAAAATAAGTTCAGAATGCCAGTAAAATTTAATAATTTTTGTATTAAAACGGCCCTGCCCAGTAGTAGTATTTTTTTGTCATATTGAAACTTTTTTTTCTTGTATTTATTGTTTTACATATAAATTGGTTGACATAATTAAATTATACTTTAATCTTTATCATGAAAATTAACAATATACGACATAAATTGAAAATAATTATTGACAGAATGCTTTAATTATCCGTTATTTCACTAATTTTTTGGTAAAACCGATAACCGGTTTTCGCTGTTTTTTTTTTTTTTTTGAGAAATTGACCTTCGAAAACCGGTTTTTTTAAAGTCGTTTTTTTGTATAAGCACTAAAAGTTTGACATGGGGGTCATTCGTTGTCAACTCATCCAGTTTTTTGACAATTGTTGACTCGACCCTCTCAGATCTTCCTGAAATTTTCAGGGCTTGTGGTACATTCAAAGTTGAGTGATTCCTGAAAATTTCAGGTCATTTGGTCAAAAAAATTTTGAGATATGATTTTTTAAAGTTTTAAGGGTAGTCGCAATTTCGCGTGACATTTACATTTTCGCGATATTTGAACTTGAATATTTCAAAAACTAAAAGAGGTATCAGGCTGAAATTTTCAATATATACTCATTGTTTTATCTTGAGTTAAAGAATGTATTTATCTTAAGTGTAGCTTGCACAGAGAATGCCCTAAAAAATTCCAAACATTGCACTTCAGACAGTTTTCATCAATATTTGACCCGGTATAGCCAAGAACCTATTAGCCATGAAATGATGTTTGTTATACAATTAGTAAGTACCATCAGTGCCGGCTTTAGGTATAGGCGATATAGGCAGCTGCCTAGAGCGGCATTATTTCAAGGAGCGGCAAATTCCAGCAAAATAAAATAAAATCAAAAATATAAAAAATAAAATAAATAAATTTGAGAAAGTGTAGAATTAAATAAGGGAGCAAAATTGATTAGAATGGCGACAACAAATAAGTGGATTAACGCTATATCTTAATTTATTACATCAATATTATGTCATCACTATTTTCACATTTTTTTTTCTTCTTTTGCATTTGACAAAATTGAGATTCAGATATAATGGAGGATCCTGCTAAATGGCCAGATATAAGTGATAATATTCCTTGTTTTCTTATTCAGCATGATCCAAAACAGAAATCAAATTTGAGTCTGGTTATCCAAAAGATGAAAGTGGGAAACAATTTTCTAATTACCACTATACACGCAAACTGGCTAACGGAAAAAAAATTAAAAAGGAAATGGTTGGTGTATTCTACGTCAGTAGATAAGGTATATTGTTTTTGCTGCAGAATATATAACAGGAGAAAATCTGCCATGGCAGTTGTGACTGGAAAAATTTGTCAAGTATATTGCTGCATCATGAAAAATGTCCAGATCATTTAACCAGTTATCATGATTGGAAAGAACCAAAAATGAAGATAACAAATAATAAAACTATTGATGACGTGAATCAGCGCCTTATAAATCGTGAAGCGAAACACCGGAAAGATGTATTAGAAAGAAAAATATCTTTGATCAGAGTACATGGAGTTCAAAATTTACCCCTTAGATCTGATCGGTTATATACATCTCATAATGGAAACTTTTTTGAAATTTGTTAAAGTTATTACTGACTTTGATCCGATAATGAAAGAACATGTAAGACGTTTTAAATCAGATGAAATTCATGACCATTTTTTAGGAAAAATATTCAGAATGAGATCATTCAACTGTTGAGTAAGGAGGTAAAACAGAAAATGATAAATGATCTAAAATGCAAAATATAACGCTATATTTCTCGATTGCACACCAGACGTCAGTCACAAAGAACAGACGACAATGATTGTTAGATTTGTTACAGCAAATGAATCGACAACTGACAAACCTTCAGAAGTTTCTATCAATGAACACTTCATTGGATTCGTAGAACTTTGAAAACTCTACAGGTATGGTGGAAATTTTACTTAAAGAACTATCAGATTCAGGCATTTGTCTAGATGATATGAGGGGACAATGCTACGATAACGGAGCGAACATGCGGGGAATACATAATGGTGTCAAGCAAGCGTTAGAGAGCTAAATCGAAGAGCCTTTTAAGTCCCATGCAATGTGCATTTGGTGGTGAATGATGCCGTAAACTGTTGTTTGGAAGCAGTACGGTTTTTTTAGGTAATTCAAAATATATACATCTTTTTTTTCTGCATCAACACATCGCTGGAATGTATTGTTAGAATATGTCAAAAACAAAGTGGCAGCAGGTTTAACTGTTTAAAAGTTATGCGCAACACGCTAGGAAATTCGAGTTAATGCTGTGAAGGTAATTCGATACAAAACAGTTGAAATTTACGATGCACTCGTTTCAATTGCTGATGACATTTCACTTTCTAGACCAGGTGGAACCGAGTCCCGCGCAGAAGCTAAGGGAATTGCACAAAAAAATACTCGATTTCAAGTTTATTTGTTCATTAGTGATTTGGTATGATGTTTTATTTGAGATCAATATATCTAGCAAAACATTTCAAGAAAGAGATCTTGATTTAAAGAAATCAATTCAACAATTGAATGCAACTAAAACTATGCTCCAGAATTATAGAACAGATGAAAGTTTTGCCAAAAGCAATTACAACCAGCTAAATCATTGGCTAAAGAATTTGGTATTTAGTGCGATTTCCTTACGGAAATACAAATAAGATCTTGACTAAAAAAAGAGACAATTTAACTATGAAGTTTCAGATGATCCTATTCTCGAGCCAGAAGTGGATTTCAGAGTAAATTTCTTTAACCATATATTGGATACCGCAATTCAATCAGTTAATGATCGATTTATGCAGTTAACATCTCACAGCGATTTATTTGGTCTTTTGTATGACATTAAAAACTGGAGAAATGTGATAATAGAGAGGTTTTCATTGATTGCATGAACCTTCAATTAGCTTTAACATCTGAAAACGAAGATTCAGCAGACATGAACGCAACAGAACTGTGCTATGAATTATTTGATTTATCAAGAAGAATTACAGAAATATCAAGCCTTAGAGTTATATTAGACTATCTATGTGGAATGGGCTTGGGCTTGGTTGCCTAGAGTTATAATAGACTATCTATGTGGAATGGGCTTGGTTGCCTAGAGTTATATTAGACTATCTATGTGGAATGGGCTTGGTTGCCTAGAGTTATATTATACTATCTATGTGGAATGGGCTTGGTTGCCTAGAGTTATATTAGACTATCTATGTGGAATGGGCTTGGTTGCTCTTTTTCCGAATGTGTACGTGGCATTGCGAATTTTGCTTCCACTACCGATAACAGTGGCGAGTGCAGAGAGAAGCTTTTCGAAGCTCAAACTCATAAAAACATATCTTCGTTCTACCATGTCTTAGCATCGTTTGGTTGGTTTTGCTACAATATTTATAGAGAAAACGATTGCAGAAGATTTGGATCTGACCGAAGTGATTGAAGAGTTTAGCTCTGCAAAAGCTAGAAAAGCATATTTTACTTGTATACCCTTCAATCTTTTTAATGCTAATAAACATGACATTTCATTTTTTTAATACTTTTCATTACTTTTCTAACTTAGCATAAAAAAAACCTTCCTAAAATACACTACTATACTTTAAACTTTTTAACTTTTATAAAGTTGCCCAATTTTACAAATTTGTTATGAAGAATGAAGACCAGTAATGCAACTATAAGTATATCATATTTTTATTTTCATAATTTTGATTAACTTAAAATAAATAGCATTTATAGAGTTTTCTTAGAAAAAATGAAACTAAAAAGGGCGGCATTTTTGTCCTTGCCTATATCACAAAATGTCTAAGGCCGGCACTGAGTACCATATATGTGTTTATTATTTTGATAGAGAATTCCTGTTAATCAATAATAGTGTACTCATGGTGGGCCCCTTTAAGCATCATGGTCGTCCATTTTTGCACGCATTGCGACCTCCAGATGACCATGTGGACAGTAATTTACACTTTTCATATTTTGCACACGTACGTTAACCTTGGCAAGTACTAGCTATGGTGAAAATTTCATGTTGGTGTCTTTCCGCCTTCTTAGTGAAAAATCTGCATGAAATTGCATGATTTCTACCAGGCTTGTGGAGCCGCACTTTTTGCTGGAGCCGGAACGAAAAAATCTGACGGCTCCCAAATGTTTTTTTTTAAAGCAGAATTTTTTTTTTTAGCTTTAAAATTCCAAATTTGTTTGATTGTTTGCCTCCTACATTTTGAAAAGTTGTCATGTTTTACGAACGCCTCAACAGTAACAACATTTAAATGATAGCGTGCACGCACATCACCACAATAAATCTTTAATGGGGAATCGTTTTGTGTTCGTTTTAAATCTTGTTTACCCTCCGAAAATTTTTTAATGGCATGTTATTTTGTTATATATAAAGTTGTAGAAAAATAGAATAATTGTATCAATCATTTAAAAATAAATTTTTACTACGACGACAAATAGAACGCGTCATTTTGTATATTATTTGACCGCGAATTTGTAATAGACTAAAAACAAAATGGTCGCTTTCTGTAATTGACAATTTTATTATAAACATAATAGCTGAAATAGAGTAGATAAATTTATAAGGCTGTGTGTCCGAATAACAATCAGACTTTATTGGGACGGGGTCCGAATGAAAATCGCAGTTTATTGGTTCACTTCGAATTTATAAATAATAAATATAAATACTGAAGTCTTTAAAATATTTTAAATAATGTATCATTTTACTATTTGCTAATTTGATCATTGAAATAACTTTTTATTACTTATGAAAATGGCGACTAGTGAAACCTCGGTCGAAAATAATGATATGATTCTGGATGCCCTGGTTTGTTTTTAGTAAAACCGACAATGCTTATATATTTTCAAGTTCTTGCATATGGGGGTGAACGTTGCAAAATTTGCATAACTTTTTAACAGTGGCATGTTTGCGTGGCGCAATTACAAAAATTTTTGTCTCGTGTGATACTATCTTAATAGGGAGCCGGAGCCGAAAAAAATATGGCGGCTCCGCAAGCCTGATTTCTACACTATCGTGGACCATAGTAATTTTGAATGTTTGAACTAACATCTTTGATGGACTGGGTTTTCTTATTGTGAATTTCATTTTTTAAATTGACAAATGTATTCTGATATGTTTATAAGTGAATACTTTTAAATGAATTTTTTTTTGTAATATTTGCTTGCAAAAACATCATGAATGTAATGCAAAAAGTGTCCAAAAATTTTTTATTTCAATGGTTTCTGCCTAGAAGACACTTCAGATTTCAACAAAAGGAAAAGTTGGCTTTTGTACCCCAGACGATGATTCACAAACGATTCACCCAAAAAAAAAATGAAATTACTTTCAAGGGAAAGTGACAGTCACAGAAAGCTTTACTGAAGAAAGTGTTCAATCAAGTGTCTCACCAATTTGTGATACAGAAGATTTTGTGAGCGAAAAACAGTACTGTAGTGAAGATAATGAGAAACCATTAAAGTCTAAAAGACAAAAAAACTACTTTTGCAGTGAATTTAGTGACTGCAGCGAAATTGAGTACAAGAAAGGACCAAATAATCTATGAAATTTTGTCAGGAACTGGAGTTTGCATTTGTACTCCAACTCAAAGCGGCGTTTACAGAGGTCTAATGAAAGATGGAGAAAAATAAAAAGGAATTTCAAGGAAAACTAAAAAAAAAAACAAAAAAAAAAAAAAACACTGGTGTTTAGTGTTTACACTTTGATGGAAAGACCATACAAAATAAAGCGTATGAGGTTGTTGTTATAAAAAATGAAAAAAAGGCAGGTCAGACCTGCTGTTCTTCAGCTGACAAATGCAAAAGGGGAGACAATATTTAATGGAATAAAAACTGCCTTCTTCTTTCTTTCTTTCTTTCGCTCTACAACCCATTTATTGCCATGGCCAGCCATACTACTCTTCTCCACTTTTCCCGAATAAAATCTATGCTCATTGACTTTGAACTCATGCCTTCAATAAAAATGATTTTCTCTAACACAATTGCAGCAAAAACTGGAAGAAGAATCAGTCCAGTCACAACCTCACAGTGTTACGGAAACACTTTCAAGATGTTACATTAGAAAAAGCTTTATACATTGGATGCCAACACCACATTCTACATACAATAATGAAACACGTCACGCATGATCATTTTGGTACATCAACAACTTCACCAAACATCAGCTACTCGTTTGTTTTAACAATAACAGAAAAGTATGAACAACTCCAAACGTCATTTGATTATACTGGAGCACCGCTAAAGAAATCAGAACAAGAGTGCTGGCGAGATGACATGGCTCTTCTTGTTAATTTAATATCATGTTACAGGCTTTTCAAAACTACAGGAAGCTTCCCAAAAGTAAATTTTCAATCACTTCCAAACATCAGTAATGCGAGATGGCATGCATGGGCAATTTATTGTTCGTTATCATTCGTTCTGACAGCGAAGTATCTGTAGCAAGTGATTTCATCAGTGGTATCTACAGTAGAAGTCCGATAATCCGGCACGTTCGGAACCAGCTCGGTGCCGGACCAGGCTTGCGGAGCCGGAGCCGAGGAGTCGGGAGCCGCTACTTTTTGCTGGAGCCGGAGCCGAAAAAATCTGGCGGCTCCACGGCTCCCAAATGTTTTTTTTTTACAGCAGAATTTTTTTTTTAGCTTTAAAATTCCAAATTTAATTGATTTTTGCCTCCTACAATTTGAAATGTTGTTATTTTTACGAAAGCCACAACAGTAACAGCGTTAAAATGATAGCGTGCACGCACATCACCACAAGAATTCTTTAACGGGGAATCGTTTTGTGTTCGTTTTAAATATTGTTTACCCTCCGAATTTTTTTTAATGGCATGTCATTTTGTTATATATAAAGTTAAAACATTTTTATTTCATAGAATAATTGTATCAATCATTTAAAATAAATTTTTACTAAGACGACAAATAGAACGCGTCATTTCGTTTTATTATTTGACCGCGAATCAGGCCCGTAGCGTGTGTGGGGGCCAGGGGGGCTTAGCCCCCCTTGCGTTTTGTCTGGCCCCCTCTGCTTATTTGCTCTACATAGTAAAATGTATTACCTGCCCCCCCCCCCCAGCTATTGCCTGGCCCCTGTTGTAGAATGCCTGGCCCCTGCTGTAGAATTTTCACGCTAAGGGGCTGCCACGAATTTGTAATAGACTATAAACAAAATGGTCACTTTCTGTATTTAACAATTTTATTATAAACAGAACATCTGAAATAGAGTAGATAAATTTATAAGGCTGTGGCTATACGGACCCGGGTCCCAATAAAATCCGATTGTTATTCTGACCCGTGGCAAATATGCACTAAGCTTAGCTATATTTAAACTTTATTAGACGGAACCCGAAAAAATAATAATACAGAGTCCGCTTAGTGGAACCCTAGACACTGAGTAACGATTAAATCATACAATTCAAACAATTATAAAAAAAAAACAATAATAAAGTTTATGTATAGCTAAGCTAAGTGCATATTTGCCACGGGTCCGAATAACAATCAGACTTTATTGGGACGGGGTCCAAATAAAAATCGGAGTTTATTGGTACCCGGGTCCGAATAGTCACTTCAAATTTAAAAATAATAAATATAAATACTGAAATCTTTAAAATATTTTAAATAATGTATCATTTTACTATTTGATAATTGAAATAACTCCCGTATGTCACCCACAGTTTTTTTCAAATGAACATCATACCTTTTAATTAAAGTTTCAATTTTTCTGCTCACTGATCGCAAAGACAGTATTGGGAAATTTAAAACGCTCCATAATAGCTCTACTTCTTTTCTGAGTGCTGCAACTCTTTTCAATCTGGATTTTGTCCATAGAGGCCAAGCCCATGTAGCGACCAATTTTCATCCACTCTTTTGGCATTCTAGAATGTGAATGCAATGGCTCGATCTCGATTCCAATTTTGTTTCTTTTCTTAAGAGTGTTTTGAAATTTTTTCAAATTACTCGCCCATGTGTCCATATTTTTAGCAACGGAAAGTGATGATTTTTTGTAAGACATTTTTAAGAATAAAATTAAGCAAAATTAAAATAATTATTCAAACTCAAGTATAATAGAAAAATCTAACATGAAGAACAGGAAATAGAACTTTAATGGTAAACAACTGGAGTAAAAGTAAACTTAAGTAAAAAGAGCCAAATGGATTATTTTTAAACTAAAAAATGTTTTGGTGGGTGAACTTTTTCAACAAAATTGATGATTTTTTGTTGTATTTATTATTTTTATATAAAAGCTCATCAAAATCTGGCACGCCACTTGTAAAATTACAAAATTTGTTTTTCAAGTCATATACCTAATGTACACGTACTGTAAAACATATTTCACTTACATTTAAAAAAGTCACGAATGTCTTTTTGTTTTCTTTACTTTTGACGTATAGTATAAAATTTATTTCTAATGATATGGAAATCAATAATTTCTGAAGCACTGTAGCTATAGTACTAGTCTCAGCAAAAGAGATAAACTTATTTAGTAATTCTGCAGCTTCTGCCCATCTGATTTTTAGAGCATTTTCGAAAAAAAAAATGCTCTATTGTCCCCGTTTTGTCTGTCCGTCCGTCTGTCCGTGTACACCCTAGATCTCAACAACCATAAGACCCATGATGTATATATCATTTTGTAGGTCTTGGCCTGCCAAGAAATGACTTTTTTCCATTTCGCGATCTGACCTCTCAGGGCCGTAAAAGGGGCCTTTGTACCGTTTTTTACTATATAAGCTATATTAATAAAGGAGCGCTATATCTCAGCAACTATAAGTCATAGACCCATGATGTATATATCATTTTGTAGGTCTTGGCCTGCCATGTGTACATCAAAAGTTTATTTCGCGATAGGACCTCTGAGGGCCGGGCTTCAGGGCTCCTAAGGGGCTTATATATTATATATACGCCTTGTACGTTCAATAGCCCGTTCATTTGGTGCGAAATACTGCAGCACGTAGTTTCACCAAGATTTATTAAGAAACTCATCAAATGAAATAGTAAGCTTGTGTTCTGAGTTTAATTGAAAGTATCAGAGCTATGCAACAATTGACGGAGTTTTCGGACGATTAAATGACTATAATTTCGAATGTTTTCAATTATGAGTCCTATTTCAGTAACCACAAACCACTTGTAGTTAGATTTAAGAGACAATAATTTTTTTTCAAATATAAAGAAACGTCTTTATAATTTATTTTTTACAGATATATGCATTACACAATTGAATTTATAAACATTTCCAAAATTTACAAATATTTACTGAAAGATAGCATACGTACTGATACAAAACATGAAAATGCGCTAACACGTCCTGAGTCCAGAATGGAACAGGCTTAATTGCTTGTTTCCTTTTCTTTTGTTTCGACATCTGAGTCACTTTTTTTCAAGATTTTGAGTAGGCTGAGGGTTTACTACAATGCTGATAATGTCCTCATCAGTTAGTTCTTGTTCAACAGGCTCATTCTCGTCGATTAGAAGCCACTTCTGGATGATCCCGAACTATCCCGAAAACTTCCGAATAGCTCTCAAGTGATTTTATTTGCTTTAAAGACACACTTTTGGAGAAAACCTAAATTTTGACAATTTTCTGGAGTGATGCTGTACTATCGGGCATTCCGGACTGTTGGATGCCGGATTAATGTACTTCTACTGTACTATCATAGGCTTGTAAGCAGCATACAAGACTTTGAAGTCATTAAAGACATTTTGGTACACAGATCCAATGCAGCGTTCAAATAAATATCTGTGCAGAGCGTGCAATTAAAGTGATGCAAGATTTACTTGCACTTTGCAAGTCCATTGAAAAATTGAACATTAAATTTCTTTTAACTAATACACAATAGAAATGTACATTGTAACATTGTAACAATTATCAATATTATTCGTATGTCATTTTAATTTGTAATGGTGAAACTTTTATCGAAATGTTTGAAAATTTTTATGTTCTAAAAATATTCGTGTCGATTGGAAGGTGAACTTTTTTTTATGCAAAACGAAAATTACCCATATCTATATATATAGTTCACATCTTCAAGACGCCGGAAATACGTCACAGCAAGACACATTCAACCACGTTTGACAAGTCGCATTGTTTACCAGCCTGAAAGACTATTTATAGATTTGTGGAATTCCCCAAACCGTTACAGCAAGCGCGTTGTTTTTTTTTTATTTCTTTTATAAAATCAGATTATTTTAATTTCTTTTGTTTTGTCCTTTTATTTGGTCAAATATATTAAGCAATATGAGCACGATGGTGGTTGTATAATAGTTAATAATACTATTTCATGTCTAGACAGCTCCAGTAATTTTTAAATCAGTATTGTTTGGTCGTAATCATGTTTTATGTGCTCTAAATACGAAACTATTTCATTTATCCCCCGTCGCGGTAAATTCTGTATCCGTTTAACCGCGGAAATGAGGGAATGATGTACATAAAATAACATTAGCATGTCAACTGATTATTGTAAAAAAAAAAAACAACAAAAAAAAACAAACATTTAATAGTACAATTATATGTGAAGAATAAAGTAATATTGAACTATTTCCAATATGAGAAAAAATGGTGTATTAATATAGATTACAAACAAATGGTAACGGTTTCAGAATATGTACGCATTACACAACATCTATATGTACTGAATAGTGTAGGTACTGTAGGATAAAGGTTATACTAAAAGAAAGGTAAGCAAGTCATAAAAAATAACACTATATAGTGCTGGGAGGAAGGGGTGGATTGAGGTAGACACAAAGTGAATTGCTGCAAACCAAAAATAAAAAGCAATGCAAATTACCACCCCCCCCCCCCCCCCGTAATATATTTGTGAGATACTGAATGAAAAAAAACTAGACAAGTTGCATGAAGGTACCAGATAGTGACCATAAAGTCTGCAATGATAGGTCAAAGTTCAACTTTGCATACCATGCATTTTCTCCGAAGATATCAGCCTGTTTTTTTGTTTGATTGCTTAGTTAAAAATATAATTACAGTAATTATATTGATTGATAAGGCGGCGTATGTTACGCCGCGGGTGACTAGTTTTCTTTATTTGTGATACAAAGCTCCACCAAATATGATATGGGGATATAGGCTTATATTTTAGTCATACCCCTATACTACATTTCAATACAATAACTACAATTTACATGGAAATAGAGCAGAAGAAGCAACTATACAGTATCATATTGTTACAACTCTTTAAAAATTCTTTTTATGGAATCAAAACAACACACAGGCTGGCGTGGGTTCCAAGAGTATTTACTAATATCTATCAACTTAAATAAACAACAACAACTGCAACATGGCCAATTTCTTCCGGCTTCCACGTCACTCTCCCTACCGCGTCATCACGTTCAATATCTCGATGCACGGTGCGCACCGGGGGGGGGGGAAAGTCGTAACAATATGTACAAATAACCTCATGTAATCTTAATACAATGTATTTTGAAGTCAGAAATAATTAGATGATGTTGCTTTTCTTTTGTAATCAGTGTCACACTTTTGCTGTAAAAATCAACAGAAACCGCCCATCATGCTGCTGTCATACCTCCCTTGATATCCGTTTTCCATCGTTGCTATTTCTTGGTGAAAACGTTCATCCTGTTCGTCGTTGACTGCACCTAGATTGGGTGGGAAGAAACTGAGATGGGACATTCTGCATCCCATATCCTTGTATTTTGTTAGTAGTCTCTCAATTAACTATGTATATTTTTCAGACCTGTGGTTTCCCAAAAAGTTAGAAACCACAGCCACACCAGGTAGCGACCAGATCAGTAATAAAATGGTTGCACACCTCGGGGCAAAGGGAAAAGAAAAGCTCCTTCAATTTATAAACCGCATGTGGATATCCACAGAGTTGGAGGGAGGCAGTCATAGTCCCGGTACTTAAAAAAGGGAAAATCCAAAAGGATGCTGGCCTATTTCTTTTAATTCGTGTGTTGGGAAGGTAGCGGAACGCATTGTAAACAAGAGGTTGATTTAGTACATAGAGAAAAAAGGGCTCATAATCCCGAAGCAAGGAGGCTTTAGGAGGGGAAGAGTGTGATGGATCAGGTCACGCTCCTAGTCCAAGAAATAGCCGACGGCTTTCAGAGAGCTGAGTCAACGGTGGTAGTTTTCTTAGATTTCACACAGGCTTAACATTGAGTCTGGCTGTCGGTCTTTTGTTGAAGCTACAGCGGCTGGGTGTCACCGCTGAAATGTATGGATGGTTACAAATTTTCCTCACCGATCGGACAATCATGATACGCGTTGGGGACGGTGTGTCCGCCCTAAGCTGTACGTTGTTCCTAGCTTTTATAAATGATCTACCGCAATATCCAGGATGTAAAAGTCTACTATATGCTGACGATTTGGCAATCTGGAAGACCGGAAAGATTGCCCCTGTCCTAGAGAGGCGCTTCAGAACGGTTTGACTACGATCGGCTGTTATACGAGAATGTGGGGCTTAGATGTAAACTGCTCGAAGACCGTCTACTCGCTGTTCACCTTGGGCACGATTATCCTTAAGGAATCACCGAGGCTGAAAGTTGAGGGTACGGTTCTTGCTCTGGAACCGTAACCCAAATACCTCTATGTCACACTAGACAGGAAGTTAACTCCGTAACCCAAATACCTCTATGTCACACTAGACAGGAAGTTAACTCTCTGCACACATCTGTCAGAGATGGCCCGCTGCGCCTCCGATAGACTAAATATTGTCAAGAAACTGGCAAGCACTTCCTGGGGGGGGGGGGTCGAGCAGAAGTCCTGAGGACACCGTACATGGGTGCAGGCAGTAAGGTTCCAGATTGATTACAGTCAGTTAGTTCAAGTCAATGTGTCCCGATCGTCACTAGAGACCCTAGATGTTGTACGAAACCAGGCTCTCTGGCTGATCATAGGCACTTTTCGAACGGCACCAACCGCAGCGGTCCAGATCATAGCAAACGTACCACCACTAGTGCATCGTAGGGAGCAGGTCGTGAATACTGCTTTCGAGTGGTATAAGCCTCAAGAGGAGTCATCTGTCCTTAGGGAGATGGTCGATGGCTGTGTGGAAGGGAACCGGCTAACGATGAAGTCTTTCACGCATCATGCTACGAGACTGTCACTAGAAATCAAGCTGCACAACCCTGGTTGACACCATTGTTGGGAGAGCTAAGGATCCCCAAACACTACACAATGCGGCTTTGTAAACGATTAGATCCTATCTGAGGGACGCTTTATTGGCCTATACTGATGCTTCTGTAACCAGTTAGGACTGTCGGAAAAGTTCCTCGTTTGGGGTCCACATCAGTTTCCCTTATAAACACGATTTGTCGAAGATCTTGCATTGTCGTGTGGTTTACTCTGTGCGTACGAGGCAGAGATGACAGCCATAATTGAAACAGTGGCATACATTGGGGATCGTCTTCAAGTCGGTACATTGCCTGCTTTGGGCATTGTTATCCTGACGATTCTATGTACTCCAAGCCCCAAAAGGGACGGGAGAATGGCCCGAGCGATTAGAAGCCATGGTGGAGACAACCCAGGATCTTATGTCCCTATACAGTGTAGTAGTGACCCTGAAGTGCCCAGAAATGACAGGGCCAACTTCTTGGCAAGGTCGATACAAGCCCTAGCGCAACTCGTGAGTTGGGACAATGGGGTAACGGGCAGAACTATCCGCAGTTAGATGTAGCGGCCGTCCAAAACTGACCCGTGGTGGGGCTCAGGAGGATCGAGCAGGCACTAATTGCCCTGTTTCGCACCGGGCATTGTCCTTTATGTGGGTACTTTGGGAGGTTGAGGCCCAATGTCGATTCCCTTTGCCGACATTGCACAGAAGGCGAGGAAACCGTGGATCATGTGTTTTTGAGTGCCCCCGGGCTGGCGGACCACAGGGTGAACCAGTCGAGTAGCTCACTTGTCTTTATGGCAGTTTCCATATGTTGAGAGACACTGCGAGTTTGATCTCACGGGTTCTAAGAGACTAAGTCTGAGTGAGTTCAGAGAGAAAAATCACAAAGAACTCGGTCTAGTTGGGTTTTATAACCGATCATAGATAAAAACATGAGCAGTAGCGTCTGGAGCTCAGGTAAATGAATACAATTTAAAGCTGCTGGGATAAATGTGAAGTTATTTGCAAACGCGCTAAAAATGAGGCATGTTGTCACGTGGTTTCATTAAATTTAATGTATATTCAATATACAATTCATTCCGAAATATATTTTTTTCTGTTGCATGGATTCAGTGTTGTTAATATCGAAGTATCGGTATCGCCCAATACAGTATCGGCGATACTTTTTTAATATTGGTTGCTGTATTGCCGATCCTTTTTGTATCAAGTATTGATTTGTGTATCGCCGATTCATTTAGAATGAAAAATTTTCGATACTCAATACCAATACTTTTCTATTGCCAATATTAGCTATTTGTAGAAAAACAAAAGCGATTTTAATACATTTTTTAAAGAGTAATCTACATAAATTCAATCATTACTAGTAATCATAGCTTAAAGATAAGTTGGCTTCAATTAATACTGTCTATACAACTACCGATTACTGGACGTCCAGACGAAGAAGTTTTATTGGTGTTACTGTGCATTGGTTCTGAGTCACTTGAGCGAAAAGGCTGTTGCTTGGCTGTGCGTAGAATAGTTGACTGACATAGCTATGATTTAATTGCCAAAACACTAGAAGCAATCAACAGAGAATTTGAAATAAGTGACTAAATTTCTTACACTGTAACAGACAGCGGATCAAATTTTTTATAAGCATTGCGCTGTTTTGTAAAGATGAAATGATGAACTTAAAAAGTGTAAACGATGTGGATTTAAATGAAGATCAGAGGATCAGAGGATATGGAATTTGGACAAATTGAAGATTAACTGAATCCACCATGTGATAATGATGACGAACACGAACAGGTTATTTACCAGCTACCACCTCATCGTAAACCAAACGTTAGTCATTGCAAAAATTTGCAAAGTTAGTAGTTATCTGGAACCAGGGCCGGCTTTAGCACTAGGCATACTGGGCATTTTCCCAGGGCCGCCAAATTCAAAGGGGCCGCCAATTTTGTAAAAATTATTGAAAAAAATTAAAATATCACAAATTATTTACAATGTTTTAAAAATTTTAAAACACGATTTTTATTTTGTTTTCGTTTAATAGCTGGCGCAAACTAACGATCACAATAATATCATTGTTATTAACCCTTTACCCTAGTTTACTCTGTCAAGCAGGACCGGGTGTACTGTTTCTGTTGTAAACTTTTTTCTAACGCTTCTAACTCATTTTCCTCTGACGGTTATAATAACTGGAAACATTTTCTTGCAGTTGTCAGCCTTCATGAAACATCATGTAACCACATCACCGCGCAGATAAACTAGATCGAAATGGAGAATAGATTGAATTTAAATATAACGATTGATAAAGAAACTATTAGATGAATGAATGCAGAAAAAAATGCATTGGCGTGGTGTACTTGAAAGGCTGTTAGCTATTATCCAATATTTGGCTAAAATAATCTTGCATCTCGAGGAACAAATGAAAATTTGAATTGTGCTAACAATGGAAATTTTTTGGGATTGGTAGAGCTGTTAGCTAAATTTGATCCCGTTTTGCAAGAACATCTTCGCAGAATAAACAATAATGAAATTCATGATCACTATTTAGGTAAAACCATGCAAAATGAATTTCTGCATTGGATCAGCCAGAGAATTTTTAAGAAAAGTGTAGCCAGCATTACTGAATCAAAGTATTATTCTGTCATGTTAGATTGTACTCCGGATATTATCCACCAAGAGCAAATGACATTAATCATTCGGTATGTTGAAATAAACGAACAAACTATGAATATTGTGGAGCGATTTGTAGGTTTTATACCAACCGAAAATAGCACTGGAATCGGACTTGTTAATGCATTTTTTCAAAAACTTGATGAACTGGGTATGTCAATCGCAAACTGTCGGGGCCAAGGATACGATAATGGCGCAAACATGCGGGGTTGTAATAAAGGAGTTCAATCCAGAATTTTGCAAATAAACAAACGAGCATTGTTTGTGCCATGCGGTTGTCACAGTTTGAACTTGATTCTTGGAGATATGGCTCAATCCTCTGTAGTTGCTAAATCTTTTTTTTTTGGTATTGTTCAGCAAATTTATGTTTTATTTTCTGCATCAGTTCAAAGATGGCAAATCCTAAAAAAACATGTGAAAAATCTTATAGTGAAACCGTTGTCCGACACTAGATGGGAGTGTAAAGTGAGCAGTGTAAAAGCCATTCGCTATCAAATTGGTGATATATACGACGCATTGGTTGAGGTCTCAGAAACAGCTAATGATCCAAAATGCAGAACAGAAGCTAATTCTCTAGCAAAAGAGTTAAAAAACTTCACGTTCCTTGTAACATTGTCAGTTTGGTATGAATTGCTAAATAAAATAAATTTGCTAAATAAGACGATGCAGCGTGATAACATAGAATTGGATCTAAATTTGGAGCTACTACAAAAGTTGCGTGAGTTTCTTATTTCGTTCAAAGAAAATGGCTTCCAGGCATCGGAAATTGCTGCAAAGTCATTAGCAGAAGAGCTGAAAATGAGTGATGACGAAATGGGTTTTCCAGCAATTGTTACTTCCTTGAGACGAAAAAGAGTTAAAAAACAGTTTTTATATGAATCTCCTGAAGATGAATCAGTGCAAGATCCCAGAGAAAACTATCGGATAGGTTTCTTCAACGTGTTGATGGATCAAGCTATAATGTCTTTTAATGAACGATTTGAGCATTTAACCCAATTTAACAATAATTTTAGATTCCTCTTTAAAATTTCAGACTTGAAAAATCGTGACGACGCAATGCTAAAAAAACAATGCAAAAACTTATATGAAGTATTCTCTGATGTTAGCAATTCTGCCTCTGCGCATTTACCAATCACGGAAATCGATAGTGACATCGAGGAACTCAATTTATTTACTGAACTAAAAACGTTAACTTTTGCCATACCTGAAGGTACATCTCCACTTGACGTGTTAAAGTATATTAATGCACACCGATTAAATGAGGTCTTTCCAAATGTTACTAATGCTTTACGCTTTTGTAAACAATACCTGTTACTGTTGCATCAGCAGAACGCAGTTTTTCAGAATTAAAGTTAATTAAAACTTATTTGCGCTCCACAATGACGCAAGATACGCTGGTAGACCTTGCCCTGATTTCCATTGAGAATGATATAGCATCATCATTGGATTATGCAAGTTTAATTGACGAATTTGCAAGCATAAAGTGTTGAAAAATTGTCCTGTAAATAAACCTAACTATTAAATTTCATAATTCTGAATACAATATTCTTTTGTCTATTAATTAATTATTATTAATAAAACATCGTTTACTATTGTCACTATCTAGTCCAACTTTGCTGTTCATGATTACTATATAAAATTAATATGTAGAGGGGCCGCCATTTTACTTTTGCCTAGGGCCGCCAAATATCTAAAGCCGGCTCTGTCTGGAACAATCAAAATCGCTCATCTTTGGTTGCAGAAGCAATCAAAGTGGCAATAGGCACGTACCTCGTTACGGCAATAGGCACGTATCTCGTTACGGCAATAGGCACGTACCTCGTTACGGCAATAGGCACGTACCTCGATACGGCAATAGGCACGTACCTCGTTACGGCAATAGGCACGTACCTCGTTACGGCAATAGGCACGTACCTCGTTACGGCAATAGGCACGTACCTCGTTACGGCAATAGGCACGTACCTCGATACGGCAATAGGCACGTACCTCGTTACGGCAATAGGCACGTACCTCGTTACGGCAATAGGCACGTACCTCGTTACGGCAATAGGCACGTACCTCGTTACGGCAATAGGCACGTACCTCGTTACGGCAATAGGCACGTACCTCGTTACGGCAATAGGCACGTATCTCGTTACTCCCGGTGATACTCGGTGGAATTCCACTTACGATTCTGTTTGCAAAAATACATTGTTTACTATCCAATTCAGAAGTAGAAGTTAAACATGATATGGTGTTTGATGACCTTAACATCAAGAGACTGATTCCGCAGCAGAAAATATTCATAGTAGAACACATTGAAGTATTTGCGCCATTGTGTCGCGGACTGGACCTTTTGCAAGGAGAAAATAATTTTGGATTTGATTATTTGCTGCCCACACAAACCGTTATAAAAGGTATACTACAGGAAATGATTGTGCGATATAAACACTCTCTCACGGTGTGTGAACCCCTTGCCAGAGCTGTTATTGATGGAATTAATGCGCGATTCGATTATATTTTTTTTTACCCAGAGGCAAAAGTGGCAGCAGTGGTCAATCCACATTTAAGACCGACTGGACAGACAACTTGGATCACGAGGCTGAAGTTGTACAAACGCTAAAGCGTGTCAGAAATGCTGTCATTAGCAGCCTATCCAAGCATTAAGGTGGATACACCATGCAAGGTTTCAGCAACCTTTTTTTTTCTATTTTTTTTTATTTTTTAAGCTACACTAGCAATTTTTGGCACATGCATACGACAGACCAAATAATGTACAAAGAAATTTTTAAAAATATAAAAAGAAATATAAAAAAAAATGTATTATGTGACGTTTGGGGTGAAAAAGTGTAATTTTAAGACATATTTTCAAAGAATTAAAATTTATTGTAGATATCAAATGTTAATGAGTGCGTTTCAAACAAACGTCCAATTTTTTTTTAGAAAAAATGGAAAATAAATAAACTGTGAATTTTTATTGTCCCCGTTTTGTCTGTCTGTCATCACCCTAGATCTCAACAACCATAAGTCCTAGACCCATGATGTATATATCATTTTGTAGGTCTTGGCCTGCCATGTGTGCAGCAAAAGTTCATTTTGCGATCTGACCTCTGAGGGCTGGACATCAGTTTTTTACCGTTTTTTACTATATAAGCTATATTAATAATTGTGTCATTTTCAGGGCCCCATTCTACACCTTATACGTTCAATAACCCATTCATTTGGTGCGAAATACTGCAGCACGTAGTTTCACCAAGATTGACGTCACACGTCTTCTGCGCAGTAGAGTATTTATTCTTCAGCCACAATAATTTTATTTTCGAAAAACACCCTTTATAATTACACAATTGAATTCATAAACATTTCCAAAATTTACAAATATTTACTGAAAGCTAAAATACGTACTGATGCATAACACAAAAATGCGCTAACACGTCCTGTGTCCAGAATGGAACAGGCTTAATTGCTTGTTTATTTCGGTACACTCAACAAAGTTACATTTTTAAGGGGGTAGGTAAGAAAAAATTATTAAAAAAATTCTATTTTATATTTCCAAAAAAAATTAAAAAATTGAAGAACTGTCAACAATAGATATAAGAATAAGCATGCTAAATTGTAGGCTTATATCAAGTTGTTTTTGTGAAAGTGTCGAAAAGGTACAAGATTTTTTTTAAAATGCGATTTTGAGAAAACCGCAAAAAAACTGTCAAAAACCTCTATTAAACAATACATGGCCTAAAAAATATTTAATGATTGGACCGTTAAAGTAAGCCATATTGTAATATGAAAAAACAATTTTAACACTATAAAAATCCGCAGGAAAAAATCAACTTTTTTTATCGGGAATTCCCTGTTCTATTTAGAGACACCTGGGTCACCTTAAGACACTATACCTGCAGTAGAACACCGGCTAGTGCTGCAGTTGAGCGCCTGTTTTCATTGAGTGTGCGTGTTTTTACGCCATTACGTTCTATGCTAAGTAATGATTATTTTGAAATGATGGTCTTCTTACGTGCTGCCAAGTGGTGAAGTGATTAGCATTAAAACTGTGCTTTGACATTGTATTTTATTGTTTTTACTTTTTTAACTTAAAAAACTTGCACTAATTATATTTTAAATAAAAATATTTTGTTGTTCTCAAAAGTATTGGTATTGTATTGGTATCGATTTTGGCAATACATTTTTACTTGAGTATTTGTATTGGTATTGGCGATACTCTTTTCTTGAAGTATTGGTATTGGTATTGACGATACAATTTAAGAGTATTGTTAACAACCCTGCATTGATTTATTATCAAATAAGCTGTAATGGCTCCCCAAAGAATATTCGTCTTCAATACAGATTGACCCATTCAATAATAAAACTGTTATAATAAGACAAGCAGCAGTTTTTTTGTTTATTTAGAGAAATTGCAACATAGGGATGACATATATTTTAAAGCTAAAAGTACTATCATTATTTTAATACATTCTTTTTCTGATACATACCTCCAATATTGTGATAAAATGAGACTCTAAGATATGCATTCAGCTCTTATATGAGCTTTGTGTGGCTCCCAATGAGCAAGTTTAGTTTTATATTGTTTTAATACTTTTGTTTACAAAATCATGATAAGTGTTCTATAATGTGGCTTGATCTATTTTACTATATACTAGTCATCCCGCGGCGTAGCATACACTGCTGTATCAATATAATTACTGTATTTTTTTTTAAAATAAGCAATCAAACAAAATATATTTTATCATTCATTAGTAATTGCTCATTAAATATTGTTATATTTTTTTGTATCTTATTATTATAAAATTTACTTAATCGGGATTTTCCCCAAAACAGCAGCATAAAGAAGTCAGAAAACAGCGCGAGTTATCGAACGTTTTTTGAATGCTGAATGCGTCTTGCTTTGACGTATTCGGGAATTCCGTAAACGCAATTAATCTATCTATATTTAGACTTGCGTATTGCTACGTGGTGGTGTCCCGGATGGTTGAGAATTATATATATATAGATAGATAGATAATAAAACAAAATACGATTCTTTTCCATCTCTAGCAAGTGGCATCCTCTTACTGAGTGATTCAACTGCCATGAATAACTTGTTGGTTGGAGGATGTTTTGAAATTTATTTATTTCTATTCTCTGCTGACTTGGAGAGGAGATAGGCGCCACCAAATCTCTAAGCCCACAGAAAAGACGTAAGAAACCACAACAAGATTCGAAGTGTCCATTCGTTGTGCCCATTTGTTGAGTCCATTCACTGTACCCATTCTTTGTGCCCATTCACTGTACCCATTCTTTGTTCCCATTCACTGTACTCATTCTTTGTGCCCATTCATTGTACCCATTCTTTGTGCCCATTCATTGCACCCATTCTTTGTTCCCATTCATTGTACCCATTCTTTGTGCCCATTCATTGTACCCATTCTTTGTGCCCATTCATTGTAACCATTCTTTGTGCCCATTCATTGTACCCATTCTTTGTTCCCATTCATTGTAACCATTCTTTGTGCCCATTCATTGTACCCATTCATTGTACCCATTCTTTGTGCCCATTCATTGTACCCATTCTTTGTGCCCATTCATTGTAACCATTCTTTGTGCCCATTCATTGTACCCATTCTTTGTTCCCATTCATTGTAACCATTCTTTGTGCCCATTCATTGTACCCATTCGTTGTACCCATTCCTCTAAACAATCATATCGGTGTCCTATCCCCTGTAAGTGCTTGCAGGGTCAGGCATGCATGATGCAATCACCCCAGTAAAGTGGGAAATCTAAAAATAGATTGGATGCAATCACACCAGTGATGCAATCATACCCATGATGCAATCACCCCAGTAAAAAGGGAAATCTAAAAATAGATTTGATGCAATCAATCCAATGATGCAATATGAGGGGGTGATATATCCTATAAATAGGGAAGTTACCACCACGGTTGTAGGAGACGGAGACACACACACAAGAGAGAGAGACTAGAGACCCATGAAGGGGATACTAGATATAACACGTGGACTTAGTGGACAGTGCAGTCGAGAGTTATAATAGTTATAGACTCGTGTACTGGTTTATAGTGATAGCAGTTACTTGTGATTTATTGCCACATCTCTCATCTAATATTGATCTTAGTATTTATCGTGTGTGTTGAATTATAGAATTATACATGTGATTTATTGATTCATCTTCTCAAGTGTTTATATTGGATTATCATATTCTCATCTGTATATATCATGCATTAAAAAGTTCAGTTAATTCTTTTACAATACAAGGAGTTGTGTCGTCTGATTTAATTAGAGTACAAGTGGGATACGACATAAACCTATGTATTATTTGGTGGCAGCGCAAAAGCGAAAGTAAATCCAGTTGTACGTCTCTGCAGTGTTAAAGGACTTCATTATTTGTGCATTCCTTCATTGGACATACAAAGGAAGAATTTTCTGAAACTTAATGGTAAGAATAACATTTTATTCTTGAAATATTTCTCGACATATTTTGGATTAGTTATATTACCACGTGACATTCCAACGTTTTCATTTGTTTATACGTCTGAAAATAACAATGGCTAGTACCCCAGAAGAAGAAAAATGGAGACAATACAAAATTAGAGGAGAAGAATTAGGTCTCAAAGGTAAAGAATTGTTGGAATATATAGACAAAAAAAGAAAATGAGGATAGAGAAAGAGAGGAGAGAATAAAAGAAAGAGAATTAAAAAGAAACTATGAAGAATTAGAAAGAAAAAGAAACTATGAAGAATTAGAAAGAAAAAGAAACTATGAAGAATTAGAAAGAAAAAGAAACTATGAAGAATTAGAAAGAAAAAGAAATCATGAACTAGAACTAGCAAGAATAGCTGCAAATAAAACAACTGTTATAGAAGAACCAAAAGGAAATTACTCGACTCAATTAAAAATGCAACCTTTTAATGGTAAAACTGAAGATATTGACACATGTTTACAATTCTTTGAACAACAATGTCAGCTACAAAAAATTCCAATCAGTGACTGGAAGTCGGAACTTTTCAAGCTTGTAAAAGATGATGCAAGAAAAGCAATCATGACAATACAAAACTATGCTGAGCTGACTTATGAAGATATAAAGATGAAACTTCTGAAATATTTTAATAAAACAGAAGAACATTATCGTCACCGATTTCATGAACTAAAAATGTCAAATAAAGAACAACCTCAACAGTTCATTGATTTAGTTATGAGTGATTTAAAATCATGGCTTATGATGGCAGAAGTTGACATAAATAAACCAACTGAGATTTTAGAAATGATGGTAGTCGACAAAGTTCTTAACATGTGCACTAGAGAAGTGTTTTCCTTCATTAAACAAAGGAATGTAAAAACTGTCAAAGACCTAATAAAAGTTCTAAGTGACTATAAAGATTGCTATCCCAATGATGAAATAAGTATATCAGACATTTGTGCATCTATCGATAAATTCAAACCACGGAATGAAACATACAAATTAAAGAATGATATATACAAACCAAGATACATGAGTCAATCTAAAGATAATAATGTTTATTTTGAAAAAAGAATTTGTCACTATTGTAAGAGAAAAGGTCACATTTTGAAGTTCTGCTACTTAAGAAAGAAAAAACTAGAACAACATAGACCAGAAAAACTTCACTTACGTCAAAACAGAAACAGACCAGAACTTAATTCTATGCAAAAGTATGCTGATAGAAAATATCCAAAACAGAAAGTTCAAGATAATGGTGAAACAGAACAATACTGTGCAAATATTATAAATACAAAAGGTCAAATAATATTTCATCCTGCTATCGTCAATGGTCAACAAATAAAATGTCTTAGAGATTCAGGTTGTACTACCGTAGTTGTTAAAAGAAGTCTGGTTAACAAAGATCAGTACATGTCAAAGAAAACACACATCAAGCTAGGAGATGGTACTATAAAGTCGTGTGACGTAGCAACCATTAAAATAGACTCACCATGGTTGGCTGGTATATGTGAAGCTATTATGCTAGATAATCCTGTATGTGATTTGATTATTGGTAATGTGCCAGGAGTATCGAAAGATAACACAGAAACTCTTGTAACTAACTGGATACAAAGAAAAAGAAATGAAGATATAGAAATTTGTTGTGTCTGCATCGATAAAAAGAGAACTTTCATTAATGACAACTGTATACATGATAAACAACAAAGATTGTTATTAGAACAAAAATGGAATGGAACAGAAGAAATATGTTGCTTCATACAACGCATGGAAGACAATATAGACAGATTAACCACGGAAGAAGAGAAGATTATGCTTCTTAAAAATAAAATAACAGTACACAAGAAAGCAAATGCAATAGCTACTAAGTACTCAGACTGTTATAATAATATGAAGGCAAATCTTATTCACAAGCTTTGCAATAAAATGGAACATTTAGAAGATCACAAAGAACAATTTTTAGCTGTGATGACTAGACAACAAACAAAACAGAAAGATATGATGCAGGAAAGCAATACAAATGCAGAACAAATTATCAAAGATACAAATAAATTGGTGCTGATGAACATAGACAAGAAACATTTTGTTAAAGAACAAAAAAATGATGTACAGTTGAGGCAAATTGTTGAGAATTTAAAGAAAGGCAAGGAATATGATACGCAATATGAATTGATGGCTGGTGTACTAGTAAGAAAAGTACAATCAAAAAATGAAAACATCACACAATTGGTTATTCCAAAAACAATGAGGCTACTATTGCTGCAAAGTGCTCACTCAAACCCACTGGCAGGACACATGGGAAAAACAAAGACATTGCAAAGGATTGCAAAACATTGCTTTTGGCCAGGATACAAAAAAGATATACATAGTTATATTGATGCTTGTCAAGAATGCAAAACACATAATCACATTGGTCCTAAACATCTGGCTCCAATTCAACCCATGGACATTTCTCAGAAACCTTTTCAAAGAGTTGCAGTCGATATCATCGGGCCTATGCCTATAATGTCTTCAAGAAAACATCGCTATGTATTAACCATAATCTGCATGGCTACACGGTGGTTGGAAGCGATTCCACTCACACAGATTACTGCTGAGAGTGTGTGTAGTGCCATGATGTCTGTGTTCACTAGATTTGGCTTTCCTGAAGTTGTACATTCAGACAACGGAACTCAGTTTTGGTCACAAATAACGGCAGCATTTACAAATCTTTTGGATATTACTCAAACATTTTCAGCAAGATACCATCCACAATCCAATGGTTCTGTAGAACGTGCAAATCAAACGCTGAAAGTTATGCTAAAGAAAGTTGTACAGGATAAAAAAGCAGATTGGGATTTGTTTCTCCCAATGGTGTTGTTTGCATATAGAGAAATACCTCATGCAGCAACAGGATACAGCCCTTTTGAACTTGTATTTGGTGCTAACGCTAGAGGACCTATTAGTTTATTTGTTGAAAACATTATGCCAAACAGACAAAAGTTGACACCTTATGACTTAGTTACACAAACAAGAGAAAAAATTGTTTATGCAAATCAAATTGCCAAAGAAAATTTGAAGGACAGACATGAACAAGATAGATTGCCAATCAACATTCACAGACATTTGAGATGCTTGCAAACAGGTGATGAGGTTCTAGTATTGCTACCTACAAAAAAAGGTTTTAAGCAGGAGTGGCAAGGTCCCTATGAGATAATAGACAAGATTAATGACGTTGATTTTATAGTGAACATCAAAGGTAATCACAGAACATTCCATATAAATCGCCTTAGAAAACTGGACAGCTTACCTGAGCATTTGGCAGAACAGGTACTTCAGATACATTCAAAACATGAGGAAGAAAAGTTATGTGCTTTAACTATTAGTCAAGAAGACGAAGAATTAAAAGATATACCAGTGTTAGATATGAGACAACAAACAAAGAAAATAAGTATCATTTTACCTCATAATGTACCAGAAGTTGTCAGAACTCGAGTAAACAATTTGTTAATGAAATATAAAGATATTATAGACAAGGAACCTGGAAGTACAAAGTGTATAGAGCATACTATAAAGTTAACAGATACCAAACCAATCAAAGTGAAACCATACAATATACCCCTGAAATATCAAGATCAAGTAGAACAAGAGTTGCAAGCCATGTTAAATAAAGGACTGATTGAGCGATCATACTCTAGCTATGCTTCACCTATCGTTATTGTGAAGAAGAAAAACGGAGAACCGAGAATTTGTTGTGATTATCGTAAGATCAATCAACTGACTCTAATCGATAGAGAACCACTACCCATAGCGGAAGATTTAATCAATGAAATTGCAAAAGGAAAGATATTTACTCACCTCGACATGACGAGAGGGTTTTGGCAGATTCCACTAGAACAGAATTCGAAGCAGTATACTGCATTTCAAACAAAAGATGGCCTCTATCAATGGACAAGAATGCCGTTTGGCCTTGTTAATAGCACGGCTACATTTAGTAAAATGATGAGGCAGATATTCAGAGGTGTGAAGAATATTGTTCACTACGTGGACGATATATGTATTTTCACTGAAAACTGGGAAGATCATTTAACCGTACTAGAGACGGTATTTGGCAGGTTGCGAGAGAATGGATTAACTGTAGCACCTGAGAAATGCAAAATAGGTCAACAAGAAATAAATTTTTTGGGTTTTAAAATAGGACGAGGTGGTTGCAGCATGCAAGAAGAGATAAAAGAAAAGGTCTTAAACATCAAAGTACCTACCACAAAGAAAGAAGTGAGAGCCATTTTAGGACTCTGTAATTTTTACCGAGGATTTTTTCACAACTTTTCTCAACTACTGGAACCCTTGATAGTGTTAACAAAGAAAAGTCAACCTAACAAAATTATTTGGTCAGAACAGTGTCAGAAGGCACTTAATGATATTATAGACAAATTCAAAGGTGACCAGATACTGGTACCTTTTGATTTAAACAGACCAATAATACTTGCCACAGATGCTTCAAGGAAAGGATTGGGTGCTTGTATAATGATTGAAATTGATGGACAAAACAGACCTGTGAAATTTATCAGTAGAAAACTGACTTGTGCAGAGAAAAACTATTCTGTTATTGAATTAGAAGCGTTGGCCATAGTCTGGTCAGTACAAAAACTACAGAAATATTTACTAGGTAATGAATTTACCATACTTGTGGATCATAAACCATTAACGTCTCAAAAAGTAATAAATAATGCAAGAATCATGCGATGGCATTTGTTACTAACTGACTACAAATTCCAGATTAAATACATAAAGGGTACAAACAATCATATACCAGATCTATTGTCGAGAATGATAATTGGGACATCTACAGACAATTAATGAATGTGGATTTCTACTTAAATGGAGAAGTTTTATACTGTCGTCATCGACATTGAGAGGTCAACGATTTTGTCACACACAAATGTACGTTGATTGAGTTATTGTTGTTTAAGCTGATGTCACAAGACTGTTTTTATCAACGCAAGTTATCGTTGAGCACACTTTGCTCAACTTTTCGTTGCAGTTAATGGAGCAATTCATCGTTATCGTTGAGCACACTTTGCTCAACTTTTCGTCGCAGTTAATGGAACAATTCATCATTACTGTGAGCAGTCGTTGCTCATATTGTCATCCTGACAATGTTAAACGTGAACATTCTGAAAACAATTTTGCCATGGACATTTATTTTGTGTAGAGACTATTATGTGAAAAGACAATTATTGTATTGATTTTTTTTTGTGCTTAAACTTTGATCTGACATCATTGAAACAAGACAGTGTAGTAAGAAACATGTTACACATATCTATCGTCGTCCTGATGTTGATGAGATGATGGACTACACATCTACTCAAGGAGAACCATATATATTTTTTTTTTCTTTTCAAAGTTTGTTACACATTCGTTTATTATTGACATATGTATAGAGATGTAATTGCATTTATATTTTTTGAAGATTGACATGTATTACATTTTGTTTTATTGAAAAGATTGAGAAATAATAGAATAATTAATAATGATATATCATAAGCATGTAATGCTATAAACAATGGCAAGAAAGTAATATTAGATGATTTTATTTTAAATTGTTGCTATTGCCAAAATTTCATTAGGTAATGAAATTTTTTTGGGGATATTGGGGATGTCCTATCCCCTGTAAGTGCTTGCAGGGTCAGGCATGCATGATGCAATCACCCCAGTAAAGTGGGAAATCTAAAAATAGATTGGATGCAATCACACCAGTGATGCAATCATACCCATGATGCAATCACCCCAGTAAAAAGGGAAATCCAAAAATAGATTTGATGCAATCAATCCAATGATGCAATATGAGGGGGTGATATATCCTATAAATAGGGAAGTTACCACCACGGTTGTAGGAGACGGAGACACACACACAAGAGAGAGGGACTAGAGACCCATGAAGGGGATACTAGATATAACACGTGGACTTAGTGGACAGTGCAGTCGAGAGTTATAATAGTTATAGACTCGTGTACTGGTTTATAGTGATAGCAGTTACTTGTGATTTATTGCCACATCTCTCATCTAATATTGATCTTAGTATTTATCGTGTGTGTTGAATTATAGAATTATACATGTGATTTATTGATTCATCTTCTCAAATGTTTATATTGGATTATCATATTCTCATCTGTATATATCATGCATTAAAAAGTTCAGTTAAATTCTTTTACAATACAAGGAGTTGTGTCGTCTGATTTAATTAGAGTACAAGTGGGATACGACAATCGGTTAAGGGTTAAAAAAAAACAAGAAAATTCGTTCTCAATCTTGTATTGATGAATGCCTCAATGTTTTTATTAAAATGATGTTGAATGAATGCATCAATGTTTCTAATCAAATGAAGCACTGAGTAAGAACACGTCTAAGTCATTTTGTTCTTCATGTTCATTTTTTGAAAGTGGGCGTCACTCCAATTTTCGGTATGAAAAGCATATGTTTGGCATTGTTGTTGATTAAAAAAAAACAACTCGCATCACTTGACGTGATTGATACATGTATATAAACATGTTAATAACTAATTCAAGAGACATATGCTTATGCTTAATAAATCTGTTACAATTAATTATACCTCTTTCGAAAATTAAACTGAATTGTCTATTATGCCAATGTTATGCTATGATATTATGATATACTAGCTGTACCCTGCAAAGCCTTTGCATGAAGATAGACTATTGTAAAGCCAGTGCCAAACCTAGGGATTCGGGGGGCCCGGGGGCTTGGCCTCTTTTGGGGCCCCTGCTTTTTGACATTTGATCCTCACTTTTGGGGGCTCCCCTAAAGCTGGGGACCGGCGAGACTTTCGATTTTGGACCCCCTCCCCCACCCTACGTACGCCTCTGTGTTCAGCTTTGACACTTATTTTCAAAAAAGTTTTTTTTTTAATTATGAAATACCTAATTAGTTGTTGTTTCTTTTTCTTAAACATCCTAAAGGATAAATAACTTCAATAAAAAAATTTCAAAGAGACCTAATAAGTTACTTTTCATTAAAACAACCAAAAGCATAAATTCTAAGAAAAAAAAAACAATAAATTAAAAAAATGTCAAAGAGAGGTATCGAACCTGGATAGTCAGAATAAAAAGAAAACCCCAAGTTGCTTAGCCATTCAGCCATCACGTCACACAATCATATTTATTGTACACTGCAAAGCCTTTGCATAGAGATAGACTATTGTTCATCCAGTGTCGAACCTAGGGATTTGGGGGCCCGGGGGCTTGGCCTCTTTTGGGGCCCCTGCATTTTGACATTCGATACCATGACATGAGATTATGTACTTAATATTTAATGTAAAAAATAATTTTGGGGGCTCCCCTCAAGCTGGGGCCCGGCGGGACTTTTGATTTTGGACCCCTTTACCCCACCCTAGGTACGCCTCTGTGTTCAGCTTTGATACATATTTTCAAAATATTTTTTTTTGTTTTTGTTTCTTTTCTATTGTTTCTTTTCTTAAAACATCCTAAAAGATAAATTATTTCAATACAAAAATGTCAAAGAGATCTAATTTAGTTACTTTTCATTATAACAACTAAAAGGATACATTCTGAAAAAAAAAAAAAAACAATAAAAAATTGTCTCTGAGAGGAATCGAAACTGGATAGTCAGCATTAAAAAAAAGATAATTTCAAGCTGCTTATCCATTCAGCCACCACGTCACACAATCGAAATGAAAATTTCAATGTACTATTAAAAAAATTACTCGATTATTTTTTTACTTCCGTTTATTACAATTGCTTACGTTTAACGATGTTAAAATCCTATCTGTTGTAATAAAAACTACAATAATTTGAGTGATATTATATGTTAATTATTACCTTTTAATATTTGGGACTTTTACATTTCATTATAAAAACCACAGAAACTTTTTAAAATTGTAGATTTTTTCAAAAAGAAATATCGAATCAAGACGCTGGTGGCTAGACGCCATTTTGAATTATTGTTTTCCGCTTTCGATTTAACGCAGAGATGAAAATGAATATGTATATAGACTAGCTGAACCCTGCAAAGCCTTTGCATAGAGATAGACTATTGTTCATCCAGTGCCGAACCTAGGGATTTGGGGGCCCGGGGGCTTGGCCTCTTTTGGGACCCCTGCATTTTGACATTCGATACCATGACATGAGATTATGTACTTAATATTTAATGTTAAAAATAATTTTGTGGGCTCCCCTCAAGCTGGGGCTTGGGGTACCCTGCAAAATTTTGCAGGAAGATATACTATTGTAAAGCCAGTGCCAAAGCTAGAGATTTGTAGGCCCGGGGCTTGGCTTGCATTTTGACATTCGATACCAAGACATGAGATGATGTACTTAATATTTAATGTAAAAAATAAGTTTGTGGGCTCCCCTCAAGCTGGGCCCGGCGGGACTTTCGATTTTGGAACCAATCTCCCACCCTAGGTACGCCTCTGTGTTCAGCTTTGATACATATTTTCAAAATAATTTTGTTGTTTTTTAAGTTATGAAATAATTAAAAATCTAATTAGTTGTTGTTTCTTTTTCTTACAACGTCCTAAATAATAAATTATTTTAAAAAAAAATCTAAAGAGATCTAATTAGTAACTTTTCAATAAAACAACAAAAAGGATACATTCGGAAAAAAAAACCAAAAAAAAATGTCCCAAAGAGGAATCGAACCTGGATAGTCAGCATTAAAATAAAGATAAATCCAAACAGCTTATCCATTCAGCCACCACAGCACACGAACGAAAAGAAATTTTCAATGTACTATTAAAAAAAATTGCTCGATTATTTTTTCACTTCCGTTTATTACTATTGTTTACGTTTGACAATGTTAAAATGCTATCTTTTGTAATAAAAACTACAATAATTTGAATGATATTATACGTTAATTATTACCTTTTAATATTCGGGACTTTTACATTTCATTATAAAAACCACAGAAACTATTTAAAACTGTATCTTTTTCAAAAAGAAATATCGAATCTAGACGCCATTTTGAATTATTGTTTTCCGCTTTCGATTTAACGCAAAGATGACAATGAATAATATGTATATTGACTAGTTTGAATACAAACAAATGTATTATTTTGTGTCGATTACAATTTGCGTTAATGTGCGATACAATTTTGAGTAATGCGTTAATTTCGATCAATTTTTTAATCGAACAGCAGCTCTAATTATTATATATTTGAATCATACATTTAAAAAATGCTTTCATGAATTATTTTTTTTTTTGGTTGATTGTAGACTATATTACAGGCCTCACACGGCTTTCATTTATTGTAGTCTACATTACAGGCCTTACATGGCTTTTATTTATTGTAGTCTACATTACAGGCCTCACACGGCTTTCATTTATTGTAGTTTACATTACAGGCCTCACATAGCTTTCATTTATTGTAGTCTACATTACAGGCCTCACATAGCTTTCATTTATTGTAGTCTACATTACAGGCCTCACATGGCTTTCATTTATTGTAGTCTACATTACAGGCCTCACATGGCTTTCATTTATTGTAGTCTACATTACAGGCCTCACACGGCTTTCATTTATTGTAGTTTACATTACAGGCCTCACACAGCTTTCATTTGTTGTAGTCTACATTACAGGCCTCACATAGCTTTCATTTATTGTAGTCTACATTACAGGCCTCACATAGCTTTCATTTATTGTAGTCTACATTACAGGCCTCACATAGCTTTCATTTATTGTAGTCTACATTACAGGCCTCACATAGCTTTCATTTATTGTAGTCTACATTACAGGCCTCACATAGCTTTCATTTATTTGGGTAATAAAAAAAATTATTTAATCAATGTGAGGGAAATTATTTGCTTACCAATTTTGTTTCTTTTAAGCAAATACTATTCGCATAATTTATGTTTAGCACTAGATAAATATAATTTATGCACATTCTCTATTTTAGGTCCTTGTGTGATAATGAAACAGTTGCCGGGAAAACCGAAAGAAAGCAGAAAGGAAAAGCGGGAAAGAAAATCAGAATTTTCAGAGATTAAAAGAAATTTCTGGAAAATTACTTTTCCAGTTATTTTTGGACTTTTGACATTAATAATATTATTTGTATATGTTAATGCCAGACCAAAACTTAAATCTTTGTGAGCTGTTTAAATTAAAACTGATACAATATTTACCTTTTTCTCATTTTAATTTGTTTCAAATTGTTTATTTCAGGTCATTGTAAAAATTCCTGCTGTATCTTCCGTGGTGCCTCCATGGCCATTGCACTATTGGCCGTGGTGGGGATGAAAGAAGGACATTATAGAAACCGTCCCATTAGTGATTTGCAGGATCTAAGATATTTAATACAGATTATTACATTCAGGGCCGGCGCCAGAGTATTTGGCACCCTAGGCGAACCTGTAGCACCGCGCCCCTACTAAAGGCAACTAAAAGAACTAATATTTAAAGTAATATTATAACTTTCATGAAGGAAAATTATGCTGTCGTTTGTTTCAATAACTATTTAAGTTGCAACAGAATCTATACAATGTCATATATAATTGTGTTTTATGGCTATAGGCTACAATCGTAGGCCAATAAAATAAATCTATTGTTAAATTTCAAAACTTTATTTTTCGTACTTTTGCTTTAGAAAATGTAGAAACGAGTTCCATCAGATCAATGTCTCTAGCAATATCATGTTCGATTGATACAGTAGCTAATCCAACAAGTCTTTCTTGTAGCATTGACGTTCTCAAATATGTCTTTATCAGTTTGAGTTTTGAGAAGCTTCGCTCACCACTGACCACAGAAACTGGAAGTGTCAAGAGGATTCGGAGAGCTATAACAGTGTTGGGCAACTATCTGTTAGATTATTTTTCAATATAAAGTTTAGTACATCCTGTGGCGATGCAACCTTGCAACTCGTCTTGAAAAGGCTTTCAGTTCACTGCTTAGATCAAATGCGTCAATATCTTTGGAGTCTCCATGTCGCAAAGCTTGCTCAAGATTCAAACAATGTTCCGTAATTTCCATGCTAGTTTTATTTTGTAAACTATGAACATCATACAGGAAACCAAACACCGAACTAATTGACGATGAACCTTTCATCAACTGATTGTATGGCCGTGTCAAGAACAGCGAAGTTTAAGTTTACTTTGAATTTATCTTTTGGATCATGAAAGGGTTCGTCGTCATCTCCTTCATGTGGAAATTGTTTATTCTTTCTTCTGATACGGCTTGGTTCGGGATCGAAAAGTGCTGGTATCTCTAAATTGACTGCTATTTCAGCTGCCTCTACCAGTGTTTTCTCATACTCTGTGTAATTTCTGCGGTTTACGAGAAACTTCTTTGTTTCAGCCAGATGATTGATGGCGCCACGTATATCTTATTCTTTTTTTGAAGTTGTTTACTACTTATGTTGATCTCAAACAACACGTCATACCACACAACCAGAGAAACGACAAACTTAAAACTAAAAATGGCTTTTGCAATAACCGGCGCATCGGTTCGTGATGTAATACCAGATGCTCCTGTTAAATTTGTGTCTCCCGCAATATCTGCTTTAAAGCATCAATTCGACTTTCCCATCTTGTTTCACTCAGTGGTTTAACAGTGAGATTAGAAACATGTCGAGTTAAAACTTCCCAACGGCGAGTTGATGCAGAAAAGAATGTATAAACACGATGCACTAGATCAGGGGTCTCCAAACTTTCCAGCCTTAGGGCCATACTGATTACTCCAGTAAGTTCCGAGGGCCAAAACCATATTATCATTGTTGCCGGTGGTAAAAAGTGAAATAGTCCACTGATGAAAAAAAAAGTCCGAAAAAGTAAGCAACGTTTAAAAAAGGCTGCAAATCGGACTTAAGTCCACAAAACGGCAACACTGCATATTATTAATTTTCCTGTCATAATCTGTAATTTCTAGATTAGTCCTAAAGTACGAGACATGAGGAGTAACGTGACACGACATCTGGTGGACACACGCGGAAATAGGTAGTACCTTCCATCGGTAACAGATGGCGCTAATAGCACGTGCAGAATAATCTCGTTGATTCGAGAAAGTTCTGGTGTCTTCCACTCACTTCTAGATGGCAGTAATTGGAATATATAAGAAGGCTAATGGCGCAACCACAAGTCAGTACCTATGACACTGTTGTGAAATAAAATAGTGCGTACCTCCTTAAAACGTGTTTGTGCGTGTTTAAGTTTAAGACATCTTTGTAACAGTATTTTGATTTGAATTGTTGCTTTTGTGTGTGATTTAGTAGTATGGAAAAGAACCAAAAAATTGATAGTGAATGCAGAAAATTCAAAGATCAGTGGAACATTCAGTATTTCGTAATTGAGTCCAGTAACAAGGCGCTATGTTTGATTTGCAATGAAAGCATAGCCGTTCTCAAGGAATATAACATTCAACGTCATTATGAAACAAAACATTTTCAAAATTACTCACAATATACAGGAAGTTTGCGGACAGAAAAATTCTAAGCTATGAAGTGCGGATTGAAATCGCAGCAATCTTCATTTACAAAACTCAAAACTGAACAAGAGGCTGCAACTTGTGCCAGCTTTCGTGTGGCTCTTGAAATTGCAAAACGTGGAAAACCATTCACCGATGGAGAAATGATCAAAGAATGCATAATTGCAGTAGCCGAAAATATGTGCCCTGAAAAGGTAAATTTATTAAAAACTGTCAGTATGTCAGCAAACACTGTGGCTCGAAGGGTAGAAAACATCGCTGAAAATATATCCTCTCAACTGTTCGACAAAAATGGAAATGTTGAGGGGTTTTCTTTGGCCTTGGATGAGTCAACGGATGTGCGAGATACTGCTCAGGTGTTGATTTATATTCGAGGAGTAGATAAAAGCTATGAAGTGCATGAAGAACTTCTTGATAGGTATAGTATTCATGGCACAACTACTGGTAGAGATATTTTTAAAGGAGTTGAAATGGCCATTAATCAAAAGAACCTTCGATGGAAAAACTTGAAATGTATTACAACTGATGGAGGTAAAAACATGAGTGGGAAAGATAAAGGAGTGGTCGCTCTTGTGTCAAAGGCTGTAGAAAATGACGGTGGTTCAAAAACATTAGTCTTACATTGTATCATTCATCAACAGTCTTTGTGCGGAAAATGTTTGGATATGTCTGAAGTTCTGAAACCAGTCATATCAACTGTTAATCTTATCAGATCTTTTGGGCTTAATCACCGACAATTCCGACAATTTATTGAAGAGATTGGAGAAAATGACTTACCTTATTAAACTGCCGTACGTTGGCTTAGTGGTGGGAAAGTCCTTCAGCGCTTTTTTGAACTTCGAGCAGTGATCGAAATTTTTTGAATGAAAAGCATCGCCTGTTTACTGAATTACAAACAAGGCATGGCTGTGGAAGTTAGCATTCTATGTTGATTTGACAAAACATGTGAACGAACTGAATTTGAGATTACAAGGAGAAAACCAGCATCTTCCTGATTTATACACTAATATCAAATCATTCCGGAAGAAATTGATACTGTTTCAATCATAACTACGAAGTAAATGTTTTTCACATTTTGAAACATGTCAAATATTCAGCCACACCACTGAGACTGATTTTCCTATCGATTTTGCAATCAAAACTTTGAGTGCTTTGGAAATAAATTTTGATACTCGTTTCTCGGACTTTGATGCCATTGCGAATCAAATTAAGATTTTTCAGAATCCTTTTGATACTGACAATGAAATCCTAGCCCCGGAACTTCAAATGGAAATGATTGATCTACAGTGCAGTGATATAATAAAGAACAAATATCAAAACTCATCTTTGTTGGAATTTTATAAGAGTCTTCCACTGACACAATTTGATAATTTGCATAAATTTGCTCGTGGGCTGATTTCTGTTTTTGGTACTACTTATTTGTGTGAGAAGACCTTCTCCAAAATGAAGTACACAAAAAATGTTTACAGATCTAAATTAACTGATGAGCATCTTAAATCTCTTTTAATAATTGGTACAAGTTAAATTAGTCCACAACTACAAACTATTGTCAGTGGAAAATCTCAATTACATAAATCTCATTAGTATATCATATGTCATTATACTTGTTATAAGTTATGTTTTTATTTAAAATGTATAACATGTTAGTTGGATTCATTTCAATAATTTGTTGGTTATTATATACTGAAGTTAAATTCTCTGCATATTATACATGTCTTTACTCATTACAGTTCTGTGTTTCTTTATCCAACTTATCAAAAAAGCAATAACAATAAGCCTACAACAATGTTATGAGTAGTTAGCCCATGACCATATCAATGTAGATGTCATATTAATAATTATTCAACATAAAATTAGAATACTTCAGTAAACTAAATTTAATTTGCTATAAAAAATATGTTCTCAAAAGGAGTTTTCAAGTATGCTAGCTCTCCGCGGGCCGGACAAAATCTGTCCGCGGGCCGGATGTGACCCTCGGGCCGTAGTTTGCTTCTAAGCAACAATTTGCGGCATCATTTACAGCCAAATTCAAGGTATGTGCACAGCAAGGAACAAACAATGCTCGTGGATTGACATCTAAAATTCTTCTTTGGACATAATTCCTTTCAAATTGCTGCCATTGTCATAGTATTAACCGCGTAAATTATCGATAGATAAAGACATCTCTTCTAACTGCTTAAGAATAGTTTCAGTCATGCCAGCACCAGTTGTCTCTTTTAGAGGTACAAAACCCAAGAAATCTTCCTTTACAGATGATTGTGCTTGTCACATCATGTGTCTTAAGTTTTATGAAATCCAGAACATTCTCCTATTTTATCACTCGAGAGGGGGGAGATAATATATAGGATAGACAAAGGCTTTGTCTTCCCAGATGTTCGCACTGTGGTCAGTCTGTCTAGCACCCACTATCACTGAAAGTCACCTGGGGAGGTAAAGTCTATAGGGGAAGTAATCTGTGCCCTTGTTATATTCAAGCGGGAGAGGGATGGGCTCTTTTGTCCCTTTATCCCCCATGCTTGAAGGCGCCGCTGATCACGCGTGATGGTTGTGACGTACACGGTCATTGCGATTGGCCAGTGAAGCTAAAGTCTCGGTACGCATGCCGGGAGATCCGATGTGCGTCGCGGAACTTTTGAGTTAGAATTAGTTAGTCAGCGCTGATCAGTCGAAGAGAAAAGTCGGGCTCAGACTCCAGCTGGGGTGGGGAAACCAGGCTGTTAGGTGGCAGAACCTAGACGTTCGACCACGACAGATCTGAGTTCTTATGAGGACTACCCACCCCAGGTAATTCGGTGTAATATATTTGATTCGTAGTATGTGTGTGTTAATTGCCGATGATGCTATTGTCCTTTTAAGGACAAATTGTTTTTTTCTAATGTAAATAAATACTCGTTGTGTTACATTTACATTGGAGTTGTGTAATTATTTATCGTTGTGTTTTCCGTCCTGTGTAACCACGTGGCTAAGACAAATATAAATGCTGGCCAGAACTCTGTAGGTGATCATACCAATAAACAACGACCGCAGGGACCCCGCAAGGGGACCTTGACAGTGCTGTGTTATTTTTTGGACTTGAAATCACATCAACAAAGCGAATGGTCATGGTAAAATTTATCCCCAAATTAAATTATTTGAAATATAACGCTGTTCTATAGTATTTGCAAAAGAAAACTAAATATTTCACCTACAGTCTAAGTTGGCAGTCGAGTAACTCTACGACAATTAATTTTCAATTATTTAATTTATTTGTTTACATACCCAGTGGCGAATTTAGGTCTAGGCGCACTAGGCGCGCGCCTAGGGCCCCAGATAATTTAGGGGCCCCAAAATAAATAAAAAATCCGGTTGCTGTGAGGGTTTTGGGAGTTCCACAAATCTATAAATAGTCTTTCAGACTGGTAAGCAATGCGAGTTGTCAAACGTGGTTGACTGTGTCTTGCTTGCTGTGACGTATTAATAAAGTTGGCGCTAGTGTTCGAAGTGACAAGTAACGTACGGTACATACCAGTAGTTGGCGCACCTTACCTCACAAATTTTAATTAATAATTCTAATTCAAATTTTATTTTTTTGCAAATTGCGATAACTAATTGTTAATTGCCAGTTTATTACACTATTTTGATAATTTTTTTCTTGCTACCCACTACGCTTTGTGTGGATGAATGATCATTGATCATTTTTCCTTTACTGTTGTAGCTGATTGCGACACAATCGTTTCATTAAAACTATGTCTATGAGACAATATCCCTCAGGTGCAAAAAAGCGTGATATCCAAAAGAAAAGAAAAGCAGAAGATGCGAAAAACGAAGGTGCCTTGTTGACATTTTTAGCGAAACGACCGGTAATCCCACCATCAGAAACTACTCAAACAGAAATAACAGCTAATGATCCAAGTCCAGTCGTCTCTGCAACAGCCAGTATGGATTCTGAGCGCGAGCCAACAGACTTGCCAGATCCTGAACAGCCGGCTGAAGGTACTATACCGGAGGTCGTGAGTAGTGAAACTGTTGATGATAACAACTGTGGTGAAATTTTGACAGATATTGCTATGTGTCAGGGATGGCTAATTGTGCTTTTTATTACTTTTTTGTTTTATTTATTTTTCTTTCACACCACACTATGCATCTCACAACTATATCCAATAAATTGTGACAAGTCAGATGAATTGAATATCATAAATCACTATCACTTTATTTACGCTAAGCACTCAACAAAGGTTAAATCAACACTATAGCTTCACAATATCAATTCTTCGAAAATAACCACACACTTCTTAATTAACTCCTTCGTTTCTTCCTAAATCCCTACCTTCTTCAAACTTAACAAAACCTACACTATCCCCCGTCTCTTTCTGTCGTGACCTCTATATCTTCGCGTCCCTACAACTGACCAACGCTGTCCCTTTTCGCCCCGCCTTCGTCTCCCCACCTGTCTAATTACGTAACACCTAACTCTACGCGCTGCTGCTATTAATCATCAGTCCTGACCTATTTTCACTGTCCGTGCAATTCTTTTGTCTACTTAGTTATCTGTCTATCAATCTATCACTCAATCTATCTGTCTATCTATCTAACAATATGACTGTCTATCTATCTATGTCTATCTATCTATTTTCACTGTCCTTACATCACCTTTCCCTCTCGGTAAAAAAAAATTTCGTACGCATTTTTTTTTATTACAAAATTAACAATAATGTACAACAAAAATAAAACCTCCAAAAAAAAATATTCAAATCAAACTTGACGACAAAATGTCAAAAATAAAAATGTGAAAAAAAAAATCATAGACACACATCAATATACATCGTAATAACCTTCTTCAAAATTGTCTCATAGCATAACATCTCTAAATATATCGACATAAACCTGCTTTACTAATCACATATCTCAAAATCGCAATTCTAAAAAGAAGAAAGAAAAAAAAATACAGCTATACATCCACGTTACATTGATTGTACTTTTGTCCTTATGTAAACATTTTTCTCAAAACCAATGAAGACAATCTTTTACCACCTACAAAAAAATAGGATCCTTCAGAGGTAAAGAAAATAATATTACTAATGTCACATAAAAAAAATTACATTTAAGTTTCCTTAAATATGTGTATTAAACATGAAGTTCAATGTTTTTCCAAAAACAATAAAGGCAGACTTTTTCCCAACTACACTCATATGTAGGCTCCTTCAGAGTTAAAGAAAAAAAATAACAGCACTTATCTCCCTCAAAACGATATGAGAGGAAAAAAAAAACATGGGTAAACATGGTGATTGTAAAAGAAAAAAAAACGTAGAAAATGTTAAGGAACATTTAGATTAAACAGCGACAACATGATATGAAAAAGGACAAATGTGTCAAAATATAAAAAATGTGATTACATCAATGGTTGACATTGATAGGCAAAATGATAATGAAATGAAATAAAAGGGCAATATTACGACAACAAAAAAAAATATTAAAAAAAAAGTCACTTGTTCATTGTGGTCATACATCACTTGGAGATTTCACCATGATAATGAAATAGTTCAGTTAATTAGTCTCGATATAATATCAGCCAATGCATTCTGTTTGCCCGGAATGGTTTCTGTGATAAACTGATAGTCCTGTAGTATGAGCGACCATCTGATTAGTTTGGAATTTGGGATCTGTTTCTTGTTTAATTCTACTGGTGGCTTATGATTAGTCACAATGTGGAACGTTTTACCCAGTAGATACTTGACGAGTTTCAATACAGTCCATAGGATATCAGGGCATTTTATCTCGATGTTAGAGTTGTTCATCTCTGCTTGGGATAGTTTCGTACTATTGTACAGAATGGGATGATTCGTCGCAACATGCTTCCTGTAATGCAGCCGGGTTGTGCAAGGTCTCTGCCCGACCGGCGTGCTAAATGTGAGGACCATATCACGCTCCACCGTGCTAATACTCCATGGAACATCAGCCACTGTATCTTGATACTCACTCAGCACTGGAATAAAATTGTCCCTAACATCTGGTGGCACATTACCGTCACATCTCACGAATTCCTTTTTGTTCTGGTCGATGACATAATCGACCTCAGTGACCTTTTGCAGTAAACGATAAGGTCCCTGCCTTGTCAGATGTCTCGTTGTAGGCAGTCTCACTAAAACAAGGTCGTTCTCGCTTAGTTCTTTGAGATGACGATGTTCGTTATCGTTGTCGTAGCGGCATTGGTTCGCCCTCTCTGAACCTAGCGTAGCCTGTCTGCAGTCATATACCATGGCTTGTCCGGCATCGGCAACAAGTTCGCAATATGCCAACTTTTTTGCTTCAGACTGGAGTGATTCTTTGAAGTTAACCAATTGGCTTGCAGGTTTGTCTCCAAATGGATGCTCAAAAGTGGAGCAACCAGTTGATGAGTATTGATCGCTGGTGTTTGTCACATTGAACGATGTTTTCATGGACTCGTCATTTATCTGATTTTCATGGAACTCATCAGTAGTCGGATTAAAATCTGGAACATTCTGATCCTGTTCTTCATCTTGATTTATTTCCTGGTATTTTTCGGCCCTCGTTTGAACTAGAGATGTCTGTGAATCTGCTTCCATGTCGACAACCTCTTCTTCATGTTGGTTTTGTTGAGTGTGAGGTATTTCTTGTCTTCCGCTTTCTAAATTAGAGTGTAGTTTGTTTAAGAGAGCCGGGGCTGGGAGATATACAATGTTTATGTTTTCAGCCCTTAACTTTTCAATTTCCATTGCAAGCTCATAAGCTAAGGCCTTTTCTAGTTGTTCTACTTCGCGTTGTCTCTCTTTTGCTCGTTCTTGTCTCTGTTTTTCTCGTTCCAGTCTTTCTCTTTGCTTCTCAACAAAATTCTGAAATTCCTTGCCTGTAAAACCCAACTGTTTGGCGACAGCTATTATTTCTTCCATTTCTTTTTGCATGGGTTCACAAGACGATTAATTAATATTTGTCTTTAACTTCTGACACCAAATTGTCAGGGATGGCAATTGTGTCTTTATTTCTTCATTTAGTTTCACACACAATTAAAACAAGTTAACAACACTTCTTTATCACAAATACTTAGTAATAAATACGACAAGTCGATTTGATTTAAATATGAGCAATCACTTCACTTTATTTACTCTAAGCACTCAACAAAAGTTAAATCAACACTATAGCTTCACAATATAAATTCTTCGAAAATAATCACACACTTCTTTATTAACTCCTTCGTTTTTTCCTAATTCACTCCCTTCTTCAAACTTAACACAAAACCTACTCTGCTCTCGTCTCTTTCTGTCGTGACCTGTATATCCCCGCGTCCCTACAACTGACCAACGCTGTCCATTCCGCCCCGCCTTCGTCTCCCCACCTGTCTAATTACGTAATACCTAACTCTACACGCTGCTGCTATTAATCATCAGTCCTGACCTATTTTCACTGTCCGTGCCATTCGTTTGTCCACTTAATTATCTGTCTATCAATCTATCACTCAATCTATCTGTCTATCTATCTAACAATATGACTGTCTATCTATCTATGTCTATCTATCTTTTTTCACTGTCCTTACACTATGTGGCCAGCGAATTTGACAGAAACGATGCGTAATTATGTTTTGGATTTCAAACCAATATTACACGACCTTTCACGAGCTGGCGCAGTTGATGACGAGTCTCAAGGAAAATATTTTCAGCTCACTTTGTGACTTTGTCTTAAACATAACTGCATTTAAATCCAAGTGCGAATGGCCAAAAAGAAAGACGTGAATGGTTGAAAATTCGTGAAACTAATTGAAGCAAATGTTATATATATTATGCAAACTGTTTCCAAATAAAGCTAGTCAATTTTCAACAAACGGGTGTTCCTGATTGGTAACATCTTTACGCCGAAATTTTAAACATGCAAATTCGTATGGCCACGTTAAAGCAATATGCACTTTCGATAAACGCTTGAACGCAGAAGGGCATGTATTGACTTGCAGATGGCCAAACAGAGAAATAATGAAAGGCAATACTGGAGAGAAGTTCTATAGATGATGTGTAGCAACTGGCACAGTTCTTGGGCCTTTAATGGTGCAGCCAACAATGACGGTAATTTTACCAGTTGCTTGTATGGTAGCCTACTTGTCAAAATTTGTCCTCTTTCTTAACAATCATATTGGCAAACGGTACGGTAACCAAGGTAGTGGTTCTAATCAGTTATCGGTCACATGCTACTTGTAGGACGAATTTATTAAAATAATGGGCATTGCTGTCAGAGATCAGTTTATATCAGAAGAGAAAAGAAATCGATATATTTCTCTTTGATTGTTGATTCAACACCTGCATGTTAGCCACGATGGACCAGCTAACTTTGATAACAGATATGTTCTCATTGATGGTGAAATTAAAGAACGATTTTTTAACTTTGCTTATTGCATCTGATGTGTCGTAACGCTCAAAATCTGGACAAGCATAATGACAGTTTTGGAGCCAGACTGGGGATTATATCGCCAGCTTCGCGGGGACATAGCTACGACAATGCTTCTAACATTCCCTGGCAGATATCGGGTTTGCAGTGGCTCAAATGGCACGAGTCATGTCCGTGTAGCTTATATGGACCCATCGCAATACAGCTTAATCTAGTTGGTATGCGGCTGCAGAATCGTCACTTCATAAAGCATCATACTTTGACTTTATCTCATCGTGTTTATGTTGAGATTCTCATTACATCCATACACAGGCTGGAACATCTTAAAGTCATCTAAGTCAAAAATAGGATGCACCATGAAAGAAAGTTCGTATCACAAGTGATACGCATCACAGAGCGGTTGAAGATGTTTGCATTAGCGCATCAGAGACTGTTATTGGAGGTTCAGAAGCTCTTCTTCAACGCAGCCTTAATGATCGAAGACTGTACTTAGCTAAGAAATGAGGCTAACGCTCTTGCTAATAAATGGATCTTTGTATTACTGCATTGATGACTGTTCTTTGGGATATTCACAAAGATTGAATGCAACCAGCAAATCCCCCTGCAAAATTGGAATTTAGACCTGATGCTGGTAGTGTAATCTTCTAGAATCACTTCTGAAGCTATTGACCCAAACGGAACTGAAACGATTTACTCGTATTGAAGAGCGAACAAGCATTGCTTTTGAACGAGGATCTCTCAAAAAAGTCGTAATATCATATGATGAAGTAATGCCGCAGAAGAAGCGTAACCGTTTTCTGATTCAACAACGAACCACTTGAAGTGCGTTCGACCAACTGGTCGTGATAATTTTATTGTTAACCCAGTAAACGCCATTTGTGGTAAATTGATCACAGAACTTAACGATCACAGAATCGAAGCACAGCAAGGTATGCATGACTTGTTCGGGGTTCATTTTTCTGCGATAGTGTAGATGATTTGAACAGACAAAAATCATCTGCGCTTGATCGATGATGACAAGCATTGATGTTAATTCTGGATACCACCGTTGATGAAATCAAACAGTTTTTGCATTGCGCTAAAGAAGGCAAAGCATCTGCGTGATGTTTCAGCTTATACATAATGACTACAAATGTAATTTCCTAAATGTGGAAACCTTCGGCACCCTTTCAGCATTCCTGTTAACGAACGCAATTGGAGAAACTGGGTCATTTTCTGTGTTGAAAGAATCAAGAATTGATTATGGAATCTCCATCAGCCAAATGTTGCAGGCTGGGATTTGGTTCATTTTAATATAAGGCATTGAACTAAAGATATTAGAAGGTACTCACGTGCGACTTTAATAACTTACACAGTAAGTTGTCACAGTTGTGACGAATATGCAATGTGGAACTATCCAATCCCTTAACTTAATAATATTATTAACAAGTATAGTATATTAGTACCATGTATATAAATATATGCTCCCTATGCTCCAGTTTTCCCTTTTTCCCCGTTCCCGTAATTACGTCACCAGCCAGGTGGACGAAAGAAGTTATGTACGAGGCGGGAAGGTAACAGAAACACGTTACATTCTCGCTGCTGAAGATTTCGACCAACGGGATTACTATTCTCCGGTCATTTCAGCGGACAAAGACCTGCTTCAATGTCCAGTTACTAAGGTCTTTGTCTATACGCGTGTCTCCTCCTCATCTGAGGCTCCACCAATTTGAAAGTTTTGAAAGAAACCTTATATTATAGCTTTGATTGGCTAAGGGTCACGCGTGTTATATTGGGGAATGATATAGATTCGCAACATTCATTGGCCCGGTAGTGACCACGATTTTGTGTTCCTGAGTGAGAGAGAGACAGAGAGAGAGAGACAGAGAGAGAGAGAGAATTTAACTAGCGATAACGCTTTTGTTCCCATCATTCATTTTATACGGATTATTTGCTGCAGTTTGAATTATCTGCTGAGCGGATGTTTTATCACCAGATCCCTATTACGGACTGGGTGCCTTTGTATAATAAATATTTCTAGTGTTGTACACACGCGCTGTGGAACGATTTGCTTCATCACTAAGCATACGTCTAATTGTTATGACTGGGGGCATAAAACACAAATATACCACATGAGTCATCATTATCAGCCCTCATACCTTAGCAACAACCCAAGGATACCTCAAAGGCAACCTCAACATCTGAGGCCTGCCCAGAGATCCTCAACATCTGGGGGTCGTCCGGATCCCCACATATGGGGCCTGCCTGGGACCTTCGATGATTCTGAGAGGCTCGTCTGGGATCAAACCTTCACCTGAAGTAGTATTCTGCATCAACCAGGCGGGGCTTCAAAGCTGATTCAACAATAGACTGGGGCTAATCTTCTGCTACAACTTTCCAACAGCCAGTTCTTCATCAATGGCTGGCTTGATACGTGAGTATGAATGCACAAGTCACCAGCTGTGTGGCTGTTTTGAGAGAACCAGTAGAAGTTCAATTCTCCAACAGGCCAGTTCCTCTCAGACTTGCTGCTGACATGTGGAGCATTGGGGCCTCATGCTCCATTCACGTGTATCGTCGGAGAGAACCAGAAGTCTACGTTCTTCTGTAGGCCAGTCATCCAGTGGACTCTCGCTGGTCGGAAACAGAGCAGTAAGTGCCACGCTTACTCACATCGTCCGTGGAAAGTAAGGACAGTCAAGACAGTAAAGAAAAGCCATCACATTTAAGGGAATAATAACATTTAGACTCTAGACTTATGTATGTGTGTGGACAAAATGCAAAATATTTATATTCTGTTGAAAGGAGGGAGGAAGCGCTTGTTGTAAACATGGATATACTTAATATCAGTGTGTGTGATCATTGTGAGTGCTCATTGCGTGTTAAGCTGTACGGCATGAGCTTTGTCTGGGTTAACCGTTACTCATCTTAGGCTTCCTGCCAACGTCACCAACCATGAAATCGGCGGAGGAGTACGTACAGTACTGTAAATTTAAAAGATTGCGAATATGTATATATAAATGTTAAATGCAGAAATGGATAGAGAGGTGGAAGAGGTTAGGCTAGGAACGAGAAGCAGAATTTGAACGTGCTACATGGAAGCAGAAGCTGAACGTTAAAATGACAGAGGTGGAGTTTGGTTAGACTTGAGCGGGTGCTAGGAATCTTAACGAGTTTAGGCTAGAATGGGCAGAAGCTGCTCATGCTTAGAAATGATAAAGAGGTGGAGTTAGCTAGCTAGAACGGGAAACAGAATCTGAACGAGCTAGGTCGATAGGGAAGAAATTGAACGTGTAAAACATGAGAGAGAGCTTGAGTTAGCTAGAATAGCGGCTTACAGGAGGCAGCTAAATTAGCATCTGAGGAGAGGGTGTCCCTAGTACTGTTGGGGCGAGGGAAGGGGGCCGGCGAGCCAACTCAAGCAGTCATGTTAGAACATATCCTCCAAACCAAACTCCAAACTTGATGAGATTATAATATAGACAAAGTCACATTGAAATGAAAGATTACCGTCTGGGTGGTTGGGAACGCATAAGGAGTGCCCCCTGCTTGACATCACTACCACGGACGGGCCCTGACGACAGCTACCTGCTGACTGGCCGACGAGTCAGAATGACTTAATCGATCATAGAAGGCTCGTCTCCCTAAAGTCATACGACTATACGGAGGAAAGCTTCAGACGGTAAGCATAGGGGTGGCCCATTATTAGAAAGAGGAGAGACCTACTCCCTATTTGGTGCGTTCAGCCCAGCCTAATCACGAGGTGGCTTGAGCTCAGTGGGACGGAGCATAGCTGCTGACGGTGTGATGGACCTCCTGGTCTCAGGAGTAGTTGATGGACGGGGCCTCAGTGGGCTAAGGTGCAGTTCCTGAAGGAGCTAAACAGGACATGGGACGAGATGCCCACCTCTGGCCGAAAACTACAGGTCACGGTAGTAGCGGTGAACCAACCCAAGGTGGGGCCTCTAAAGGGAAACAATCCTACAGGGAACCCTTACACAATGTACCCTTAAGAGGGACCCAAACCAGAGGCCCGAAGCTAATGGCCGGAGGCCCAATGTTCCTCCTAGGCCAGATGCCAGTGCGCCTTGAGACCAAGAGAATGTCCTGCTTCACGCGGCGGGTCACCTCCGAGCATCGAGTCGGGGCAGCCCAGTTACAGTAAGGTCAGTTCGATGGTAGCAGAAAGATCGGCATCCCTCTCACCCAGCCCCAGGCCAGCAGCAACGTCGGATCGTGAGGAGAACAAGGTAACTGAGGAAGGGGCTATGGTCACACATGAGGACACGTCTCCACTTCCTTCTGGGCAATGGTTTGTTAACGGACAACCCGGTGCAGGTCTCAGTGGGATCTTCTGGGATGCTGGGGACAAAAACTAGAACCTCCTAGTACAGGTAATCGACTGAGGCAGAACGCACTGAGGGGCCAGGTAGAACACCATTAACGGGCGTGTCGAGGCCCCAGCGTGCCAGGTAGCAGCTGTAGACACGCTGTACATAAAAAGGCAGTTGAAGCTATTGCAAAGGCACTGTATTGAGCCCTTCTATGACCTCATTATTTTACAATATACCAGGGGGCCGACGCCCCTTTTCACCAACCCGACTGGGAGGGGAATCCACCACACCTGACCAAACTGCTCCTGGAACTCGCTTCAGAGGAGTGGTCCACCAACTGTGCAAAGGTGATGACCAGTAAGCAGAGAAAACAGATGAAGCCAAGTTAAACCCCTCTCCACGCCTTCAGGTAAAGCCTATAGTCGGGCCATTGACTCCTTCACTTGAGTCTGCACCTGTGAATAAAACGACCCTCCTTCAAAGTGTTAGTGTGAACAAGCATGTAGTGGTCACACAGTACCAACCACCAATATGCCAGGACATATGAATAAAGTGATCTGCCAGTATACAGAGAGCTGGGTAAGCAAAGTATGGGGGACATCCACCCAGTTAAAGTGGTGCCCAAAGCATATAGCGGGCGAAGCGATGAGAGGCCCATGAGATCCTTTTCTTCGGGGCATCTGGGTCTAAAGAAGACTCTTGAGAGGACCTCAATCTCAATTTTCTTGGCCAGGTAGAAAGCATTTTAAGAGGTATTGTAGGTCGTGTGACCAAGTGCCATGCACCACACCTAAAGGGAAGACTAGCAAACTACCATTAGGTACCATGCCACCATAGATGTCCCCTTCAAAATGAGTGAAGTTGATACTGCTGTGGGCCCTCAATGGACCTACATCAGATAGGGGAAACCTCATGCTACATCTCTGACCCTTGCAGATTGTTGGCCACACGGTACCTCGAGGCTGTACCTTCGAGTTATTGGATACTGAGAGGCTATGCAGAGCCTTGGCAGCTGAGAAACATTTATCGGTAGGGGTCCCAGAGGAAGCATTGTCCGATTGAGGGGAGCCAATTACATCCTGATGAGAGAAGTATTTGACGTCATGTCTATGCCAGCTCTTGCATACCACCTGTATACACCCCAGTGTATACTGGGCATAGCCGAAAGGTTCAACGGCACCCTGAAACCAGTGCTGAGTATGTGTTGTAGGGCTCAAAGACTGAACTGGACCTGGTACTGCCAGCAACTGTTACTTCGCAAGGGGAGGCCCTCTCAGGACAGCTTTCAGGCTTTTTCCCCTTGAGTCAAGCTGCATGGACGGAATGTGGTAAGGCCCCGAGCATCATGATACTCCGTGAGCTAGTGGTCCAGCCAAAGAGGAGAACCATCGGAAGTTTGGACCACCTCACCAAAATGTGATCGACCTTCGTAATAAACTGGAACAGTATTACTCCGTCAACTGAGATCCAGCTAAGATGCTGAGCTGTTGAGCCAGTAAAGGCTCAGCAACACTTTGACCAGAAGGCTGTTTGCAGACCTGGAGAGTTTGGCCCCAGGTGATAAGGTATTGATCTTCATGTCGATGAGAAAATGGGCCTACTCAGCAATGTAGTAAGGCCCTTCACTGGGGTGATCAAAAGGGTGGGGCTCCTGACTACCAAGTGAATCACCTATAAGGGGACGCATCTCCATGGGAACCCGCTATAGCTTACATAAGCCGAGTACCCAGAGGATTTGAGACTTGGTGGGGCCCCAAGTGAGCTAAAGTGAGGTCAGTGGAAGAGGGGGAGGATAGAAGGGCCCAGAGATAGAGCTGGGTAGGAACTCAAAGGGGGTAAGAAAGTACCTCGCCGCAGGGGGCAATACTTGACCCGAGCATGAGTAGAGAATGGGATGAAGGGAAGTTAAGCAAGCAGGGCAAGGAGACTAGAGACGCTGACGCAGGCGAACCTCCCCTGCTATCCGGAGCCCCGGGCCTAAAGAGGTAAAACAACCTGCGATCACGTTACTTCGGACGTCCTGTCTCGACTCTCCCGCAGACCTCACTTGGTTGAGCGCGACATACACCTGATAGGACGACAAACCTGTCAGACAGCCGATGTACATGCTTGAGGACATGCTTAGATTGGGGGTAACATCGAAAGGTCCCAGCCTCCTTACTCCTCCCCCAGTGGTGTTAGTAGGAAGAAAAAGGATGGTACGTAGAGAGTCCTGGCAGATTGTATTTTAAGCTGAACAAACTCACGGTTTTCGACGCGGAACTCCTCCCAAACCAGAGTATTCCTTGGCGCAGGCCGAGGGTAGCCCAGTGACGGGACAACGTACCTGTCAAAGAGACCTCTGGTGGCAGGGTACTGGCGGAGGTTCCCCTTAGCAGACAAGGTACGTAGTGACCGGCTCTCCGGTCAGGTGGGCGTACTACTTCAATGGCGGTGATGCTGTACCGATCTGGTCACCACGCCTCGGACACATTTTTCGTCACGCCTTTAAGGAGGAAGCTTATTGAGGGGCTGGGGGGCGTCGTGAACTACCTAGACGACATACTCATCTGCCACAGACCTGGGAGGAAACACCTTCAAGTCCTAGAACAAGTATTTAGCAGACTGCGTAATGCGGTGGCGCTCAGGCCCGACCGGTTAAGTGTATGCTGGGGGCGGAGGCGCGTCGATTCCTCGGGCTATCGTTTGGGTGGGGGTGGATAAAACCCGGTCAGGAAAAGTGAGGGAGATTCTGAAAGATCTCCACACCAAAGACCAAAACTCAGGTCCGGGCCCTGATGGGGCTCTATAGGCTACTATCGGCGGTTCGTCCCGGAACTTTGCCGCCGTGACGGCCCCTCTTACCGACCTGACCCGAAAGGGCTACCCCACCAACGTTACATGGACAGACAGCTGCCAGAAGGCCTTAGGAGACTGTGCAATCCCTTTTGCCAAAGTATGGCCCTCCTCCGACTAGCCGGACTTCAGCACGCCGGTTCATCTTAAGGACCGATGACTCGGCCACTGGGCTGGGGGCCGTGGTACTCCAGGAGTTCCCGGATGGTAAGTTCCCCATAACTCTACATCAGCCGCAAACTGACTCGAGAGGGAAAGAAGTATGCGCACCATAGAACGCGAGGGCACGGCTATTGTGTGGGCAACCAAAAAGTTAGAAAGGTTCTATACGGCACTGAATTCACCCTCGAAACCGACCATAGACCCCCTCCTCTTTATCTCCGGAGAGCAAAATGAAGACCGATCGGCATGGTGGGCCCTGGCCCTACAGCAGTATAGGTACGTGGTGCACAGCATCAAAGGAAAGGATAATTTAGGGGCAGATATGATGAGTCGGTGCCCGGCATAACTAGTCGACGGCTGCATGTCGGTTTGAGCTCACTCACAAAGGGCCACTCTTAGAGAGGTTATTGGATGGCTTGCCTAGAGTGAGTGAATGTCGGGTGAATGTAGTTATGTCATTTATATTATTCATTTATGCATGGTTTCCTCTCTATTTCAGGTTTTATGTTGTAACGCTGTTGTATCTGTCGATGTAAAGTCATCCCTTCAAAGGGAGACTATCTTATTACCCTATTTCTTATTCAGTAAACCGCCTATGTAGGCTTACTGATACAATTAATTTTGCTTTAGTGCCACCTTTCGGAAGAAAGAGTGTACACGTTATTTTCTTTTATTTATCTCTGGACCAACTTGTTTTGGCCAGGACCATATGTCCGGCTGGCACCATCATGCTATACGCTGTGCTGTAATTGTTCTATTTTTTTTGGGTTATTTAAGTATATATGGTTTCACCCACTGGCCCTATCCATTATGTTGTGGTCAGGGTTACTAAGATAAGTTTTCTTTTTTTTGTTATTATAATTGGTTTATGTTGTGTAATGGCCTCACCTACTACGGTGTCGTCATCCCTATAGTTTCGTTTGGGTTGTGGGGTGATGTCACGGATTGTGACTAATATGTCGAAACTATCCCCTTACTCCAACCCTTAACTTAAAAATATTACTAACGTTAAGGTATATTATACCATGTATAGTAATATACGTTCCCGTGCTCCAGTTTCCCCTTTTTTCCCCACCCCCGTAATTACGTCACATCAGCCAGGGTGGACAGCGGAATGCATGCACGAGGCGGGAAGGTAACAGAAACACGTTACATTCCTCGCTGGGAATATTCTCTGACCACTCGGACTACTATTCTCCGGGTCGACTTCTTCAAAGGGACAGCGACCCGCTCGATGTCCAGTTACTAAGGTCTTTGTCTATATCCTTTTTCTTCACTAACACCACTGGGGAGGAGTAAAAAGACTGGGACCTCTCGATGACCCCCAGTCTAAGCATGTCCTCAATTTCCCCCCTCCTCATCTAGGCTCCACCCCCTAATTTGAAAGTTTGAAAGAAACCTATATTATATTTTGGATTGGCCAAGGGTCACGTGGAAAGTGATATGGTAATGAAGTATAGATTCGCATTCGATGGGGTCTTGGGTAGTGACTAGCCTGATTTTTGTGTCTCTGGAGTGAGAGAGAGAGAGAGACATAGAGAGAGAGGCATGTAGAGAGAAATAATTAACTAGGGCTGATAACGCTTTTTGTTCCCATCATTCATTTTATATTGGATTATTCGCTGCAGTTTGAATTATCTTAGCTTTTGACAAGTCACCAGATCCCTATGATATCGGATCGTGTGCCTTTGTATAATAAATATTTCTTAGTGTTGTACACACATGTTGTGGAAATGATTATTCATCACCGTAAATATACGTCTAATTGTTGGTGAGACTGTGTGTGGCAGAAACACAAATATAAATACGAGTCATCATTGAGTCAGCCCTCATACTCTTAGGCAACAAGCCAAGGATACCCTCAAGGGGTCCTCAACGATCTGAGGGCCCGTCTGGGATCCTAAACATCTGGGGGCTCGTCCAGGATCTTTAACATAAAGTCTTAAATAGTATGCATAACTGGTATGGGTATGCATATTAAATAATACAGAGTGTTCTGACTATTGGTTTATTCTGATCATTTTTAAATGCCTTATAGGCGAGGGGGCCACAAATTGGTCATGCGTCTAGGGCAACAGTTTTGGTAAATACGCCTCTGTACATACATATATATATATATATATATATATATATATATATATATATAATTCTCTTCTTCACCCAAACATGCTGGACAACAGCAGCAACATGCAAGACGCAATCCTATATATTTATTGATAGATGTGTTGCGTTTATGGATTTCCCGAACGCAGTGGCTAAGGTACCATCAAGCGCCATTATATTAGAGTTAGGAATATGGCTGGTGCCCGTATTTTTTTTCGGGTACCAGCAATTATATTAGGGTTAGGAATAGGGTTAGGGTTATGGTGTGGAGCAATATCTATTGCTGGTACCTGGAAAAAAAACGGAGTCCCGCTTGATGGTACCGTAGCCACTGCGTTCCCGAATACGTAAAATCATGCATGACGTATTCAACCACGGTCGACAACTCGCGTTGTTTTCTGATTTTTTTTATAAAACCAGAGTATTTTAATTTCTAATATGACGTTTTGTCCTTTTATTTAGTGAAATATATTAAGAATTTCAATATTAATAAACTCTTAGCACTAAAATATTATTTAATCCATTTATTACTAAAGGACGTCAGCTTTTTTAATATTTCTTTTTTAAAGTCTTTTACTCCCACGGCTGCCGCCCCAGAATTTTTGCCGCCCTAGGCGTCCGCCTAGTCACGCCTAGTGGTTAAACGGGGCCTGATTACATTTGTCATATTACTGTTGTTACGGGTCCTTATTACGAAGATACTTGTAGAAGGTGTAATAATTCAGACAACACAAATCACGAAGTTAACTCCAGTGAAGTAACATCAAACAATCATTTAATTCTTGAACATAAACTGACATAAAGGTTAATCCATGAGGAGTACAATAGCAAACTGTAAATATGCATCCATCTACATCGATGCCCAAAACTAGACTAACTATAAAACAAAGCATGTGCTCCCAACTGTCGGTTTAATATACGTCATTTGTACCAAATGACGTATACACTAAAATCTACAATAAACTACAACACAAGATGGCGGAATGACGCCATAGCTACTGCGGTGGGCGGAGCCTACCGAATTGCGTCATCAAGCTTAGGCTACGCTATTTCTCCACAACTGTATTAAAGTATGACAGCTGCCATCTCCCTTCCCTATAAAGATCTTAGCCGATCTATGACGATCGTTCGCTTAGTGAATGGTCACACACTGAGTTTGGTACATGAATATACAATAAATTACATATACTCAGCAACGCCGTTCCATTGGACAAACATAACAAGCTAACAGATTATGTATTTGTAATTTCAATACATAATTTAACATTATTAGGTAGTTATCGATATATATATAATTCTCTTCTTCGCCCAACCATACGGAAAAACGATTATTTAGGTGCTGATTTATGCTACCTTCCTAATGTGCAGAAATTACCTACATTTCATACGTCACAAATTACATTTTACCCGTCAACGCTAACCAACCAAACCAAACAACCAACCAACCAAACCAACCGAACCAACCAAACCAAACAACCAACCATACCAACTAACCAAACCAGCTAACCAATCAACCAACCGAGCCAACCAACCGAGCCTAACCCGTCACAAATTACGTTTTACTCGTCAACGCTAACCAACTAAACCAACCGATCAATCAACCAAACAAACCAAACCAACCAACCAAACCACCAAGGATTTTCGATCTATTGCAAGTTTTAAAAAAGTATGAATTTTTGTTTTAAAGATTGCTTTTGCTTAGATCGCTTGTGCTTAGCAATGTAATATTTACAAATAGTATAAGTTTAAATTAATAAAAAAAAGTGTACCATCGGATGCGTAAACCTCCAATCTAAAGGATTTTGGTCTATTGCAAGTTTTAAAAAGTAGGAAGTTTTGTTTTCACAAACGTAGATAGTTATTATGAAAAAATGCTTGTGCTTAAACACCGGCATTTTGTTCGTCAAATGCGCAGCCGATTTCCGTAAAATCTAATGCAGAATTATTTTTGTATTTATTTATAAATAAATTGTACCTCCGGGAAATTACGTCATAGAGAATTTTTATTTATAGCGATGGAGTTCCCATTCTTCAAAATAAAAAAATTGTACCATCGGGAAATGACGTCATAGATTATTTATAGTGATGGCTTTCCCACACGCACGCAGGGACTACAAGATAGCTGCTTTATTAGTAGCAATATATACATTTGTCGCGTTTGTGGAATTCCCGAATACATCAAAGCAAGCAAGACGTGTTCAACAACGTCCGACAACTCGCGTTGTTTTCTGATTTCTTTTATAAAACCAGATTTTTTTAATTTTTGATATGACGTTTTGTCCTTTTATTTAGTGAAATATATTAAGCAATACGAGCACAATGGTGGTTGTACAATACTATTTCATGTCTAGACAGCTCCAGTAATTTTTAAAACAGTATTGTTTGTTCGTAATCATGTTTTATATTTCTCTAACTACGAAACTATTTCATTTATCCACAGTCGCGGTAAATTCTGTTTAACCGCGTAAACTGAGGTATTGATGTACATAAAATAACAGCATGTCAACTGATTATTGTAAAAAAAACAAACAAAAATAAAACACATTTAATAATACTATTATATGTGAAGAATAAAGTAATATTGAACTAATTTCCAATTTTAGAAAAAGAAAATGGTGTATTAATATAGATAAGATGTGTAGATGCTGTGGCTGGGCCCGACACTAACATTAGGCTACAAAGTGGGCCAAGAGAACACACTGAACGCTGAAATGTAGACACTAAAATATTATTTTGTTTTGATTTCTTTGTGCTGCTATCTAGGGCAAAATCCCGATTACGTAAATTATAAATATGTATGGCGCATTACAAACAAAATAATGGTAACTGTTTCAGAGTATGTACGCATTACAAAAAATATTAAATAACATCTATCAGTACTGAGTGTAGGATGAAAGTTATACTAAAAGAATCTTAAGCTGTGTTGAGCAAGTCTAAAAAAAATAATATGGAGACTAGCCATGACCTGAATGAAAAAAATGTTACATCAAAATAACACTATAGTGAGATGGGGGAAAAATGATTCGAGACCTGAATGATTTGGTAGAAAAGCATCTTTCACCAGATGCCACATTACGGCCAATTACGGGTATTGTTAAAATATTCTGAGTGTAACAAAGTAGTTGGGGAAAGCAGTGTATCTTTCATTACCTTGGTTTAGGGCCAGTTTAGGCGGTATTTGGTAGAATATGCCTTAAAGATTTCATTTCATCTGCTAATTCTTGCTCACATATATCTGCTGACTGTTCAGTAGGGTGGTGTGAATGTAGAGGTAAAAAAAAATTTTTTTGAATTTAAATATATAATAGTTTGGAAAAGTTGTCACTATAGAAGATGATTTTGTAGCCAAAGTTTCACCTCTAAATTATTATTTTTTCAACTGCCCCAATGACATGAAATATTGATGAAATCCCTTAAATCTCGAATAATTTACTGAAAATCGGCTAACAACAAACTGTAATGTCCAAACATCCATTTTGTCCAATTAATAACTTAATCAAAACAATAATCAGTCTTCTGGTTGAATGCTGTCATTTGCTGCCTGGACAAAATCCTGTTCTTTATGAAGCCATTTCGGGCCCTTTCTCCGCATACCGACTGTGATGTTTCTGTAACGAGTTTCACATGTCTTTCTACGGCTTGAGTGTGACAGGGTACCTGGATAATTGGCAACATAATATTGTGTTGATCATGTATTCTGCTAGTTATTTCAGACATTGGAATATTGGCCAACAATGGTGGTGCAGTTACTTCAGCTTCCTGCCAATTTATCAGGTCAACATAGTCTGTTGAATCAAAGTTCAGTCTTGGAATACAAAATTTTCTGATGCCAGTTTTCTGTTCCTGACGAGCCTTTAGAATTCTGCGCAGTCCAAGTTGTTTAATGTGATCTCGATCATCAGTGACCATTGCTATCAATAGATTCTCTGGATGAGCAAAATAGGCATTTCTTTGGATAACAGGATCAATGATGTTCTTAACTTCTGTTGGCAGTGAACGAGACAAGTGAATTGTCAACCAAATGTGTTTAGTACCATCTACACAGCTGGTTTGCTTTTGATTGCAAACCACACAGGAGCATACACCTGCATAATGTAAGTTGCCAACATCTGTAAGCTTTGAGTTGGATTTTGTTGTGAAATATACAATCGAAGAATGCGATTGGCCGTTGTCAACCACCGTGAATGAGCCATTTTGCCAGGGTTTCTTCTAGAAAGTTCTTCTGAACAGCAACCGGTCATCACACTTAAGCACATTTCATGTAAATACCTCTGCTCTGTACTTAGTTCTGAAAGTGACACATCAGGAATGCTACTGCTAATTGCAACAAAGTTGCACACTGGCTGGAGCTCGCAATTTAGCAGGGCAGAACCTATTGGACCCGAAAATCCTTGTGGCCCAGTTGTTTTACCATCAAGATGTTTGATTAAATGGCGCAATGGCAGCTCATTTGCATGCAACAAGCATGGCAACCACTGTAATGGTCTACCCAGTTTGATCTCCAAAAGTGTTATGATACCTCCAGCAGGTCCTGTATTTGTTGCAGTACCATCACATCCAATCCCTAAAATGTTGGTTATGTTGTGCCCATTGCTGTCAAAATATGTATATATGCAATAGTGAACAGTGAAAAAAGCCATAGAGTTATCATTAGAATTTCACAATATTTCTATGGAAATCTATTCATAACTCTATGACTTTTTTTTTCCACCGGTACCGCTTCATCTTCATTTTATGACTAATTCTATGATATCACACATCATACTCAGATTTCAAGAAATGTCTAAAACATAGTTATACACCAATTCACACTCGGATTGGTTTATGAGATCTAACGAGCCTCAGCAGTCGACTGAATTTTAAAGTTTCGTTCGGATTGGCTGCTATCGGCTGTCATCGACGTACCCTCAATAAACAATGAGTGGTGAAAAAATTGACATGGTTGGTGCGGCCGGGCTCCTTACAGGTGCGGCCCCCCTGGCAATGACCCCTGACCCCCTCTCTCGGCGTGCCTGCATATGACGTGTCGATGAATTTCAGTCTACCCTCGCCAGTCGCCACACACCTATTGGTATCAATTTACCTATTGGAATGTTTCTAGCCCATCAGTTCAGTTCTTCCCCTTTTCCCACTATAAATGGTCCAGGTGAGAAGAGCTGGACACTTTTACAATAATAATCAACAATAGCCTTTGCTTGATTTTTAACATGCGAGTTTCTAATGTTGTCATCAAAAAGGGATTCAAAACTAAAAGGGAAAATGCTGGTTTATTTTCTTTTCAAAAACGAACTTTCAGCGATGATATAATAGAATGAAGGCAAATCAACTTTTGGATTTTCCCAGTTCATTTGTCTTCCCGCTTGTCGTGGAATTTGAATGTCGACACCAATGTCATCTACAACACCTTTTGTAACTTTAAAAATTTCCTTACACCTCTCATCACAATTCTGTCGATATTTTTGAATAATAACTAAACAAACAACAAATATAGGAATCTATCCGAGGTATTTTGTTCTTTGCAAATCTAACACTGAGTGACATCTGCTCAATGCCTGAAATGTCAGTTGGCTCGTTGGCAAGTGTAGAAAATGCAACTGAATTATTGGCTTCACGAACAATGTCTTCCCCCAAGAGAGACCCACAAACTTCGATTATAGTGTTTTTCGTAGTTGCCGAGATATACTTAGCACTACAAGAACCAATAGACAAATGATTACCAAGAACCAGGTCATAAAAAATATCAGAATATGATTCTTTTCCACAAAGTGCTTAATCATGCATGCCGCAAAATATGATTGTAGAAATGATGGGAGCAGTTAGTTACGATTTTCTTGAAATTGTCATCTAAATGATGAGTTCAACTGCACATGTATAGAAACTCCTTTGGCTTCCAATCATGCAACATGTGCCATGTGCTTTGCATCTGGCTAATGGCATCTTCGTTGAAATCTTTAAATGCATGAAATGCATATCTTTTCAGTGTGTTGTTCACAATTTCTCATTCTAGTAAGGAGTTCATATTTTAACGTTTTACCTTCGAGATTCTTTCCTCCTCCAATCCCAATCAACCAAACAACTGATGCAGGGTCTTTATCAACTTGGCACAAGTAGGCACTGTGCCTAGGGCCTACGGAAATTTCAAGGGCCTACGAAAGCCAGAACATAAAGTGAAAACAAGTTAAGAATGCCAATAAAATTTAATAATGTTTGTATTAAAGTAACTATATATAACCGTGTGAGATGAGCACGTCAAACTGCAGATCTGTAAATTACAGTAGGCCTATGTAAACGCTTGAGCTCTTTGTCTTAGAAAAGTCACATATGACGTCCTCAAAAGTTTATTTAGATTTCAAATTGCGAAGAAGTGCGGGTGCATTCTTGAAAAATATTAAAAATGAAGATGGGGAGGGCCTACGACTTTGAAAGTGCCTATGGCCTACGATGACCTTAAAACGACCCTGAACTGATGGACTCAGAGCTTCAGAAAGAGCAGATGCCGATGCTCATAAATTTCCTTCATTGTTTGTGGTACAAACTCTCAAATTAATGACATGCCAAGATCAACAGGAGTTTTAAAAGTACAACCATATGATCTTTATCGGCCATCTTTGCAGACCAGCTTACGTGATCTAATTTGCAAAATGTGTCACTTATACTTTGCCTCACAATGTTGAAGAAACATACAGGACAACACAGAGCTTGGGCACAGGAGAATGTGCCAACCCAAAATTTTCCAGAATCAACTCAGATAAAACGCCTCCGTCCTTTGAGAATCGCTGCTGGAAGGCAAAGAGAACTCATGGCAGTTATTGGCAGAATGGAAAATGCACATTCAGAGTATGTTGAGTGGCTAGATGAGGATGAAGTCGATCTGTCTGCAATTATTCTTCCAGGAAACGATGATGGGGCAAGATTTATGTCAGTCGTAACTATGGATGAACACTTCACTTCACCATGGATGGATGAATATTTTTTCAATTAAATATAATTTACAGGTCCACTATAAACATATAGTAAGAGAGCTAATCACACAGTTTGTCAATCTAGTCCTTTTTTTAGTCGCATTGTTTTGTTTCCATGTTTTCAAATTCAATTGATTGAGTTACTGTTTCAAAGAATAACTGAGACAACTGTTGACCATTAGTTATTCTACTAGTAAAGTCATATAGCAATCTGATAGTTCTTTTAAAATTTATATTTTATGGCAGTTTAATAGTGAAGTGCGTTTTAATTTTCCGCTTAAATTTTAATTAGTTGTTAATTTGAAAAAAAAAATTGAAAGTGTGACGTACTTTAGGGGGAGGGGGTCCCGAGATTTGTGACACTTTGTGACAGGGGGGAGGAGGGGGGGTCAAAAATAGTCAAAAATAACGTGACGTACTTTATGGACGGCCCCAAATGCCCCCTGATTTGCTCGAATTAATTTTTTGCGGAAACAAGCAATATTTGCAAAAGGCACATTTTAATACAAGCAACAGTGAATAGTCTGATAACCATGCATATCTAAAAACTCTGTTTCCATCATTGTCAGCTCTAATATCATACTTTTTATCAGGGGTCTGAATTAATTTAACATTAATTTTAAAAATCACCAATTGTCAGAAGATTATAAGCCCAGTGGCGTCACTAGGGGGGTGCGGGGGGTGCGGACCGCACCGGGTGACACCCTCACAAGGGGTGACACCAAAATGCAAAATATCTAGTTTTAGGCCTATATTCTTATTTTGTAATTTAAAATAATTCAAAGCCGTATTTAATTTTTAAAAATAAATAAAAATATCTCCGATTATTAACAGCAAATGACTTTATAAGGCTTCGAAAAAAATTAATGCCAAATATAAAAATATCTCCGATTATTAACAGACACTGCGTACTTTTTATAATTAATTATTTTAATGAAAAGAAATTATTGGTATACTTGCACTGACCTATAGATATCAATTATCGCTAAAATCCTGACCCCGGAAACGGAAAAAAAAATAAAGTCGCAAAATGCGCACATATATACGGTCTCTGGAAAAAAATATGGAGACCGGGGTGTCATGAGAGGGGTGTTACCATGAGTTACCGCACCGGGTGACACCAACCCTAGTGACGCCACTGTATAAGCCAACAAGAGTTGCCAATTTAAAAAAAAAAGCTGAATGCCAAAGAATTTTTGAAGGCCAAATTAAAAAAAAAAATAAAATCGAAACCTTCTTGTGTTTGTTGTCAAAATTTTGAATTTTTTCAAATGCATTTATTTATGTGAATATAAATAATTAATGTTATACTTAACTTAAATTTAATTGATAAATAAACCTGTATGGCATTGTCAGTTAAATAAAAAAAATGTCTATTTGTGCCCCCCCCCCCCAGGAAAAATTTCTCGCGACGCCCATGCAGACTAATAATTAAAAAGAACCAAAATGATCAAAGGGGTAAAGGCTAAATCTCAAGGCTGTTTCCCCGACTGTAAGATTTAGAAAATAAATCTGTTCAGAAGTGTTTTAAACAAGTCAAACTTGACCTAATTGTACATTAGGGGTATGACTAAAATATAACACTATATCCAGTGTTGTGCAAACTCACACAAAAATGATTTGATTCAAACTCTCAACTCAAAGAGTTAAACTTAAACTCAATTCATTTTTTATCTAATGAGTTTAATTCAAGCTCAGTGAATCATTTTTTTAAACATTATTTCTAAAATGTAATTTTAATGTCAGTGTGTAAAAAAAAACATGGTCATTAAAATTATTGAAAATTAAATCACGTCAATTTATTTAGCTAAAAATTCATTGGTTTCAAATTGTCCTCCGACACTAAACAAAAGCTCAACAGCTGCAGAAGATGGCAAAGTTGTATTGAATTGATAAAATACTTTTTTGCCATATGGATACTTATCCAACATATTTAAATTTTTCAATGGACTTGCAAGTGGAAATAAATCTTGTATCACTTTAATTGCACACTCTGCACAGATATTAGAACGCTTTGTTGGTATAGAAGTTGGATGTGTGGACCATAATGTCTTTAATGACTTTAAAGTCTTTGTATGCTGCTTACAAGCTTATGATAAATTATGATACATTATCAAAATCAGTAGTATTGAAGCACTGGGCAGTGAACCAGATGTCAGCCCACGTACCACTGATGAAATCACATGCTGCCAAAACTGTTTGCAGAAACTCATCAGAACGAATGATGACAAACAATAAATTGCCCTTGAGTTCCATCTCTCATTACTGATTTTTGGAAGTGATTGAAAATTTAATTTTGGTAAGCTTCCTCTAGTTTTGAAAATCCTGTAGCATTATGTTAAAGCCATGTCATCTCGCCAGCACTCTTGTTCTGATTTCTTTAGTGGTGCTCCAGTACAATCAAATGATGTTTTGAGTTGTTCATACTTTTTTGTTATTGTTAAAACAAACGAGTAGCTGATGTTTGGTGAAGTTGTTGATGTACTAAAATGACCATTCATGACATGTTTTAATAGTGTATATAGAATGTGGTGTTGGCATCCGATGTATACAGCTTTTTCTAATCCAACATCTTGAAAGTGTTTCTGTAACAGTGTGACTGCACCAATTCTTCTTCATGTATTTTCTGCAGTTGTGTCAGAGACAATCATTTTTTTCATTGAGCACAGTTTTTATTCGGGAAAAGTGGAGAAGAGTAGTATGGCAGGCTAGGACCCTAAATGAGATGTAGAGCCAAAGAAAGAAAGAAGAAGACATTTTTTTTTGCATTTGTCAGCTGAAGAACAGGAGCCTGACCTCCCTTTTTATTACATTACATCGTTTTTCTTAACTTCACTTCTTGTCTGTGTGTGTGTCCGCGATATTTGGAAATCCAATTTTATACCACTTTCCGATAAGCTATTACTCTGATCAGGCTTGCGGAGCCGCCAAATTTTTTCCGGCTCCGGCTCCCACAAATTTTACGGCTCCGGCACGGCTCCGGCACGGCTCCGGCACGGCTCCGGCTCCCTATAAGATAGTATCACACGAGAGAAAAATTTTTGTAATTGCGCCACGCAAAATGCCGCTGATAAAAAGTTATGCAAATTTTGCCGCGTTCACCCCCATAGTCAGGAACTTGAAAAATATACGCATGTCGGTTTAACTAAAAACAAACCATTTCAGTGCATCCAGAATCATATCATTATTTTCGACCGAGGTTTCACTAGTCGGCATTTTCATAAATAATAAAAGGTTATTTCAATGATCAAATTAGCAAATAGTAAAATGATACATTATTTAAAATATTTTAAAGACTTCAGTATTTATATTTATTATTTATAAATTTGAAGTGACTATTCCGACCCGGGAACCATAAACTCCGATTTTTATTCGGACCCCGTCCCAATAAAGTCTGATTGTTATTCGGACCCGTGGTAAATATGTATTTAGCTTAGGTATACATAAACTTTATTATTGTTTTTTGTTTATTGTTTTATAATTGTTTGAATTGTATGGTTTAATCGTTACTCATTGTCTAGGGTTCCACTAAGCGGACTCTGTAATATTATTTTTTCGGGTTCCGTCTAATAAAGTTTAAATATAGCTAAGCTTAGTGCATATTTGCCATGGGTCCGAATAACAATCGGATTTTATTGGGACCCGGGTCCGAATAGTCACAGCCTTATAAATGTATCTACTATATTTCAGATATTCTGTTTATAATAAAATTGTTAAATGCAGAAAGCGACCATTTTGTTCTTAGTCTATTACATATTCGCGGTCAAATAATAATACGAAATGACGCGTTCTATTTGTCGTCGTAGTAAACATTAATTTTAAATGATTGATACAATTATTCCTTGAAATAAAACTGTTTTAACTTTATATTTAACAAAATAACATTCCATTAAAAAAATTTCGGAGGGTAAACAAGATTTAAAACGAACACAAAATGATTCCCCATTAAAGATTTCTTGTGGTGATGTGCGTGCACGCTATCATTTAAATGCTGTTACTGTTGTGGCGTTCGTAGAACATGACAACATTTCAATATGTAGGAGGCAAACACTCAAACAAATTTGGAATTTTAAAGCTAAAAAAAAATAAATTCTGATGTAAAAAAAACATTTGGGAGCCGTGAAGCCGCCAGATTTTTTCGGCTCCGGCTCCAGCAAAAAGTAGCGGCTCCCGGCTCCTCGGCTCCGGAAGCCTTGCTCTGATACTTTCAATAAAACTCAGAACCCGATGGAAATGCAATATTCTTACTATTTCATTATATTTGATGAGTTTCTTAATAAATAAAATTAAATATGTATGGCGAATAGGTCACAGCCTTGTCTAAATCAAGAGAAATTACTGATGCTAAATATAGTACACAGTAACGGAATTCGGCACCAATTTTAGACCACTTTCCGGAAAACTATAGCTCTGATACTTTCAATATAGCTCAGAACCCATTGACAATGCAATATTCTTACTATTTCATTATGATTTGATGAGTTTCTTATGTATTTTTTGAAAATAAAATTATTGTGGCTGAAGTAGTGAAGAAAGAATGTGTGACGTCAGTGCTCTCCGATACGTTCTTGTGATTAGACCACTTCCAGAACAAAAATAAATTAACGGCTAAAATTGATTTTAAAAGCGAACACAGCGCTATAAAAACAAGTGTTGAAAAATTATTTGAAGTGAAAGAATTCAAAATTTATATTCACTGTTTATAAACATGATACTCGAATACGTTTCACTACTTTCTTTGATTTTACAATGTGCGGTTGTGTAGGTTACGGGAACAGTTGTGTATGTTTGCGTGGCGAGGTCAAGTGAGAGGTCACGAGGTCAAGATTCCGAAAAGCTATAGCTCTGATACTTTCAATATAGCTCAGAACCCGATGACAATGCAATAGTCGTACTATTTCATTATGATTTGAAGCTTAATCGGGTCTGTCTTACACCAAAATTTTTTAACTCTTCGTATTAATTGAAAAAAATACTTTAACTATAAAGTAGAAAATAAAAATTACATTATAAAAAAATATTTTATAAAAAACAACGTTTTTCTTGCGTACTAAAAAGCAGAAAATAATTTCTGAATGAATTGGTAAGATGGTAATAGTAATAGACTTTATAAGAGCTTCTGATTTGTATAAAAACGAAAAAAGTTGGGCGCATGAACACAAACATCCTCTAATTTATATAAATAAAAACCTGTTTAAAATAATTTCACTATATTAATATATTGATTCAATTGACTTTACAAGTAATACATTCCATATCATGAGTTTAGGTTATACAACACTAGAATTAATTTTACTTTAATTGTTAACATTTGATGATTCACATAATATAAAACATGCGCCCAACGTTTTTCGTTTTACAAAAATCAGAAGCTCTTATAAATTCTATTACTATTACCATCTTACCAATTTAATAAGAAATTATTTTCTGTAGCACACATTTCATTTTTTGGCATATCTCAATGAACCACCTTAATATATATACAGAACTTTTTTTTGTGCCGGTACGCACGGTACGGCGTACCGGCACCTTTTTCAATGTGGGGAAAAATTATTACTTTTCTTGCATTTTAACTTTTATTATTAATTTATTAAATTATTAATTTGTTAAGACTGAATCATTTTAAAATTGCGCGCAATAAGAATTAAAATATAAAATGCGAAACTGCTTTCCGCACACACTCATAACCACTGAGTACCGGCACCTATTTTTTTTTTTTACATAAGAAGCATCGTATATTAGGGTGGAGTGAAAAAAAAATATTTTTTATTCTAATAGCTGGCCACCGGAGGGGGGGGGGTGTCGTAACAATATGCTTGATCTGAGCTTAAATCATCACATGAAATTTCCGGGAAGTCAGCATATATCCTCTTGAAAGCAACAGGTGGGAGTTTCACAAATCTGAATTGCAACTCCAAATAAAACCTAATAATCTGCGAGGACCAGTTTTTGGACCATCGAGGTGTTTGATTAAATGCAGAAGTGGCTACTCATTCGCAACTGACATACTAGGCAAAGAACAGGCTTATTCAATTTTTCTGGTTGCCACATGGTTGCCAAATGGTCCAAGTAGTTACGGCCTAAAATATCTTTTATGTAGTGTAACGTTTACCGGTGCCCCAAAGGACTTCAAATTTTAACAAGCAATTAAGCCTGTTCCATTCTGGACACAGGACGTGTTAGCGCATTTTCGTGTTATGTATCAGTACGTTTGTTAGCTTTCAGTAAATATTTGTAAATTTTGGAAATGTTTATAAATTAAATTGTTTAATGCATATATTTGTAAAAAAAAAATTATAAAGACGTTTCTTTATATTTGAAAAAAAATTATTGTCTCTTAAATCTAACTACAAGTGGTTTGTGGTTACTGAAATAGGACTCATAATTGAAAACATTCTAAATTATAGTCATTTAATCGTCCGAAAACTCCGTCAATTGTTGCATAGCTCTGATACTTTCAATTAAACTCAGAACACAAGCTTACTATTTCATTTGATGAGTTTCTTAATAAATCTTGGTGAAACTACGTGCTACAGTATTTCTCACCAAATGAACGGGTTATTGAACGTACAAGGTGTATATATAATATATAAGCCCCTTAGGAGCCCTGAAGCCCGGCCCTCAGAGGTCCTATCGCGAAATGAACTTTTGATGTACACATGGCAGGCCAAGACCTACAAAATGATATATACATCGTGGGTCTAGGACTTATAGTTGCTGAGATATAGCGCTCATTTATTAATATAGCTTATATAGTAAAAAAACGGTACTAAGGCCCCTTTTACGGCCCTGAGAGGTCAGATCGCGAAATGGAAAAAAGTCATTTCTTGGCAGGCCAAGACCTACAAAATGATATATACATCATGGGTCTAGGACTTTTGGTTGTTGAGATCTAGGGTGATGACGGACGGACAGACAGACAGACAAAACGGGGACAATAGAGCATTTTTTTTTTCGAAAATGCTCTAAAAAGATACAAACTTTAAAACATTGTAACAATTGTGCATGAAATCAACATCTCAATAGTGATATTCGTAATGTTAATCATGTGAAAATATGAACTGCTGAACTAAATTATGTTTATGAGTTAACAATTTACAATAAGTCAGAATCATCGATTTTTCTTAAGGCAGGAGACAAATAACGTGACAGGAAGATGGTCTGCCACAATAGCCTGTCACCATCTTTGCACATCGGTTTTGTTTTAATGTCAAACCAAACAGGACCATAAACCTACACAATATAAGTTGAAAGTGCTTGTAGCTCAAATGACTGAGACATCGTTGCAAAATACAAACGAAGTAGTTTATTAGCCTTTGTCAACCAGCGTGCATGAGACAATTTGCCAGGATCGCGACGAGCAAGATCATTGGAACAGTTGCCTCTAATTACAGCTTGACAGATTTCCAGAAGATATTGTTACAACTCTTAAATTCTGTTTATAAAATCAAAATACACAGGCCGGCGTGGGTTCCAGGAGTTTACTATCTTTTTAACACATAGACAACGACAACAATATCACGGTCATCTTCTTGCCGGCTTCTATGTCACTGTCTCTACTGCGTCATCGCGTTCACTCTGTAGACTGTACGGTGCGCACCGAGGGGGTCGTAACAATATGCTTGATCTGCGCTTAAATCATCACATGAAATGTCCGGGAAGTCAGCATATATCCTCTTGAAAGCAGCAGGTGGAGTTTCACAACTCTGAATTGCAACTCCTAATAAAACCTAATAATCTGCGAGGGCCAGTTGTTGGACCATCGAGGTGTTTGATTAAATGCCGAAGTGGCAACTCATTCGCAACTGACATACTAGGCAATGAACAGGCTTATTCAATTTTTCTTCTATAAGACGTATCACGCCACCATTGGAAGCTGTATTGCTTGCTGAACCATGCAACCAATAACGTGTCTGTGCTGATTGTGTTTTGGACAAAAAAACTCAATCATACTTTTGACAACAGCTACAGCAGCACCAGAAGAAGGTGAAATGTGTCCAACACACTATGATCCTGGCTCGTGAATTAGTGAAATATGTTATTACAAAACTGTTTTACGATAATTCTTTGATTCCACATGCTCTGTTACAATCGTTTTGTCTTTTCGTCCATCAAAAAATAATCCCTGCAGGTTATCCAGTGTTTTGGTAAGTTCATTTTTTTTTTTCTTTCTCTTCTCAGCTTTTTCTTATCTATTATACTTGTATTTATTTCTGTACAAAGCCAACATCTTATAAACTTGTTGTAGCTATTGCGGCACCTGCTCTGTCCGAAATTCAATATATGTCGCAGTCTGTGCAACATTTGACAGCATTATACGCATTTGTTTCTTTTTTGTTTGAGTGATTGAAGCTGATTGCACTGGGTTAGTGCTAGAGTGGGTATAATCATCTTCCACCGTAGAATCGGATGCTGTCGAAGAAACATCTGACTCCAATTATTCCTTTGTACTATATGCAGCCGATTGTTCACTTTCATAGCGCATATGTCTGGCTCCTATAACTTCTATCCTTGCAGTGCATTTTCCCTTCTTCCTTGATGTTTAGTACATCTACTTTACCGATGTACATCATTCTTAAGGTTCTTTGGTCTACTAGAAAGTATTTTTCTCTCCAATGGAAGTTTATGCTGCAGTGGGACTAGGCAAGAACACATTTTAGATTTACATATGCAAGCAGCAATATCAAACAAAGTAATTTACTGCGATTTGCAAACTCTTTTAGTTTGTTTCTATAGCTGTTGTCAATCTGCCGTCCTTTAAATTTTTTCAACAACCTTCTGTAAGAATCATGGTAAGTATTTATCATTTTTAATACTCGCGTGTGGCTGATGGTCGGTATGACAATTCCGCAACAGTGGGTTCTCTATCTGCCGCACATTTCAATTCATGTTTCTTTAGCAAGAATGTTCATCTCTATACTTAATACTTATAAGACACATTTGCTGTCTGTCTGTCTGTTCCCTTAAAACTCAAGATCCAGACAACCAAATAACGTGAAAGCTAGTACACGTACACATAATTACATAGGGAAGGTCATGAAACAGAATTCGTTCCATCTGAATGGGTAGTTTAATTGTAATTAATTGTTTTAGTATTTTACTATATTAAAGTAATCACGGTATGGGAAAGCCATCGCTATAAATAAAAATCCTCTGTGACGTCATTTCCTGAGATACATTTTTTTTATTTGGTGCTGTATCGTGCCACACCAACTTGCCTTTGTGCATAATAAAGTAGTTTTTTTTTTTACTTTTGGTACACGGAACACAATATTTTAGAGAAAACTTTACTAAACAAAAGCGGTAAGTAAACTCAAGATCCAGAAATAGTACAGAGAGAGAAAGGGGAGGGAAAGAGATAGATAAAGAGAGAGGGGGCAGGGAGGGAGAGAGCGGGAAGAAGGGAGGGAAAGATAAAGGGGAGAGAGGGAGGGAGATGGGAGAGGGAGGGAGGGATACAGAAAGGTAGGGAGGTAAAGAGAAAGGGATGGAGGGAGGGGGTAGGGAGGGAGAGATAGGGTAGGAGAAAGGGAGGGAGAGAGAGGAGAAATAAAGAGAGAAAGGGTGCAGGAATAGAGAGAGGGAAGGAGGGAGGGGAGAGAGGAAGGGAGGAAGGGGGAGAGAGGGAGAGGGGGAGAGAAGGAGGGAAAGTGAGGATGGGAGAGAGGGAGGGAGAGAGAGGGAGGGAGGGAGGGAGGGATAGAGGGATAAAGAGAAAGAGTGGGAGGCAGAAAGGGATAAAGAGAGAGATGGCAAGGAGGGAGAGAGAGGGAAGGAGGGATGGAGGAAGGGGGAGAGAGGGAGGTTGGGAGAGAGATAAAGATAAAGAGTGGGAGGGAGAGAGTGTTAAAGAGGGAGGTGGCAAGGAGGGAGAGAGAGGGAAGGAGGGATGGAGGAAGGGGGAGAGAGGAGTGGGGGAGAGAAGGAGATGGGAGAGGGAGGGAGGGTAGGAGAGTTAGAAGGAAGAGAGGGGGTAGGGAGAAAACAGAATGTAAACTGTCGAGGTGTATGATTTGGGTCTTTAATGTTGTGGTACTGGAGGCGTACGGTAGCGTGGTGTTGCTTTAAGTGTTCATCACAAATACATTCAAATGAAAGTCACAAGTCTATGCAGCTGATTCAACGACATTTATTAAACGACGACATTAAGATAAATCGAAGTCATATTATATCAAAGGTCACTTCAAATATATTATTATTAACTGACTTTCATCAATACTTAACTTTAAGAAAACTACCAACTAGATATACGTCTTGCTGTCTCAAGACACGAAAAAGAACTCTCATAGAGAAAAACTAGTAAATACAACCTCCTTGTTCAAGCTCAAGTAAGTAACTCCTCAAAAATTCTCCAAGGCTTGTATCTAAGCAAGAGACAAGTGACGTTTCACTACGTCACATAACTGCATAAAAAATTATAATCTCTAGACAATTAAAAAATGTGATTAAACACATATGCACAAATACAATAATTTTATAATTAACTCCTTCACATAAACAGAAAACCCTATTTTAAACCCGGGCAAAGCCGGGTACTTGCAGCTAGATGTCACAGACTGTATTTAAAGACAATCTCTCGTGTAGAAACAACCCCCCACCCTCTTAACTTTTCACCCTTTATACCCCCCCCCCCAATAATGGCCGTGTCATAGAAGACGGGAAAACGCCATTCCTGTATTCCCCCCTGTCCACCTGCTGGCACTCCGAATTTAATGTCTATTGTCCACCAGCGGCCAAGTGAATCTCTGGACGTAACTGATCAGTTTGACTACGCATCTTACCTGACTGCCCCGTCGCTCGGGAGTTGAATGTATTCTATAGAACCCACACCTTTGTTTAACCACTGACATGAATTGATGTGGGAAAGAAAGGGGAAGAATGGGCCCAAATGTATATAAGGAGGAGAGATTTTCTAATCGAGGTTCATTCCCTTGCGGGAGACCATACGGTTCATTCCCCACGTCCTTCACGTACGGGTCTGTCTTATACTCCCGACTGTAAACAGCTCTTTTTAGAGCTATATTTGTATACGCATGTTTATAGGATTGTAACATAGCAGACAGCTAAAGCTCATTTCAGAGCTATATATTTATATATATATCTATATCTATATCTATATATATATATATATATATATATATATATACATCTACGTTGAACAAAGTCAGTGTTTGTTATTATATACGCACCCGACTTGAGTTTATGCATCTGTTCGTCACGTGGCTGTACATAAATATAAATTATTGACCTCACGCATTCGGCTCAGTTCCTAGATTACCTCATAGACAACGGCCATCACAATAGGCTACTTGCCAGCTTGTGACACTAGAACTATTTGGTTGTCTGGATCTTGAGTTTTAAGGGTACAGATAAAGATAAAGAGAGAGAGGGGGCGGGGAGGGAGAGAGAGGGAGGGTGGGAGAGATAGAAGAAGGAAGAGAGGGGGTAGGGAGAAAAAATAATGTAAACAGAAAACCCTATTTTAAACCCGGGCAAAGCCGGGTACTTGCAGATAGAACTATTTGGTTGTCTGGATCTTGAGTTTTAAAGGAAAAGATAAAGAGAGAGAGGGGGCAGGGAGGGAGAGAGAGGGAAGGAAGGAGGGAGGGAGGAAGGGGAGAGAGGGAGGGAGGAAAGGGGGAGAGAGGGAGGGGAGAGAAAGGGAGAGAAGGAGGGAAAGAGAGGATGGGAGATGCAGGGAGGGAGGGAAAGTGGGAGGGAAGAAGGGAGAGAGGGAGGTTGGTAAAGAGAGGGAGAGAGAAAGAGAGGGAGGGAGAGAGAAAGATAAAGAGAGAGAGGGGGCAGGGAGGGAGAGAGAGAGGGAAGGAGGGACGAAGATGAAATGAAAGTATGATACCTCCAGGGACGGGCGCAAAAGTTAGATGTTGAATGTTGTTTCACTAGGATTATATTAAATGGTTGAATAAGTTAAAATTTCTACTGGGTTGGGGAAATGGTAACGCGTCAAAATCATTTTGCGATTAAAATTTTTAACGCAACACCTAAATGCGTTAATTCTACCAAAATGATGAAAGTTCACCAAAACGATAAATAACGAATTTCTCTCAACGATTGAAAGTTATGGTCCATTGAGTTATTAAGTAGACCTACCACCACAATCTGTCGCAATTCGCTCACACCCTAACCCCAGGTATGTCGACAAAAGCCCCATTTGTAATATAAAATGAAGACAAGTAAACCTCCTGCTCCCTACCCGGTCGATGTAAAAAGAGAAAAGTTTCATTTACTAGTTTACATTATATACTATTGTGTATTGTTGAAGGTAAAAAAAATAAGATTCATGCGCCAACGTTTTTCGTTTTTTATAAAAATCAGAAGCTCTTATAAAGTCTATTACTATTACCATGTTACCAATTTATTCAGAAATTATTTTCTGCTTTTTAGTACGCAAGAAAAACATTGTTTTTTATAAAATATTTTTTATAATGTAATTTTTATTTTCTTTTTAATTAAAATATTTTCTTTTCAATTAAATTAAATAAACAACAAATATCTGTAACAATGAAACACATGTTGAACAAAGCTACTCAACATATTTAAAACAAAGATATAATTATTCAAATATTAATTTTATCAGTTAACGGGGTCGAACTGACCCAGGGTCGAAATATCGCGGGGTCGAAACGTCGCGGGGTTGAAGTGTCGCGGGGTCGAACTGTCCGGGGTCGAACTGTCCGGGGTCGAAAAGTCCGACCACCAAAAAAAAAATATATAAATGATAAAGCATCACCAAAATATTTCTTTTTTAATTTATAAAAAATAATTTTTAATCTAAACAATTTTTTTAAAATTCTGATGAAATAAACATTAGTTTGCACTCTTAATACAATTACGTTGAAATATACTTACCTGGGGTGTGTCGGAATCCGGTCCGGAATCCGGTTCCGCCGGATTTTGCATTATCCGGTGAAATCCGGTTCTGCCGGATTTACTTGTATCCGGAATAACCGGATTCCAGAATCCGGACAATACCGGATTTCTGAATTTGCCAGATTTTATTTCAAAGTTCTTCACTTCCAACATCCAATCGGCCAATGTCATTTAGTCATTTAGGCCAACTGTTCAGAAGGCATCCAAACCCTCAGATTTGCCGGTATCTGCAAAGTACCGAAATCCGGAATAATAATCCGGATCCGGTACCGGATCCGACGGATTTCGCATAAGAAAATCCAGATCCGGATTCGGTTGGAAAAAACGGATCCGGCACACCCCTAATACTTACCTATTAAAAAAAACTGGCATAAATCAGAATTTGGTCAAGCACACTATATAAGGTATGCTTCCAACTGTAAACCCTCATGTTTGGCTGCATGTCTTCCAGATGCCCCATCTTCTGATTTTCAGTTACTCACCACATTGTTGCAGCTCTTCGAATATAACGGATCTTCTTCTGCTAGACTTTTTTCGAAGAACTGCGAAATTTAAATTAATGAAACATAAAATGGCAGTGCCTTTACAAAAAAACAAAAAAACACACCCACACAAATTTTAGAAAAATAATTATCAAACATTTAAAGCTGTAAACAAAATTATCTGCTGCCTCCACCTACTGATTTTCAGTCACTCGCTACAATGGTTCCACTCTTCGAATATAACCGGCCCTCCTTCTGTTAGGCATTATTTTAATAACTAACGAAAGTTAAATTAAATAATCATAAAATGGTAAAACATTATTAAAAAAAGCCACACACAAATTAAAGAGAAATAATTAGCAATCAGTTAAGCTATCCTCAAACCAAAGCGAAGCGTTCCGCTGCGCTATTTCTCACGTGAGATTTTTCAAAGCGCGAAAAACCCTCGCTACACCTAAGCGAAGCGAACGTAGGCGTCAGCCGATCGGATATAATGATTTTTTTAATTTTCTTTTTGTTTATTTGAAGACGTCGGCAGACATTTTCTTCTTATGATATATTTTCTACAGTTATGGTATTTTACAAGTGAAAAGTGAAAAAAACACTTACTTTTAGGTATAATCTGAAATAATTCAAGTTGCTATATATAAATGTAAGTCTTATTTGTTAATTATAAGACATTTATATCAATTTTAACCATGATTTTCATTTGAGTCGATGTATCTAGGCAGCCATTTTGGATTGTTTACACTCGCGAAACGCGAAAAAACTCTGAAGCTTTCCTCTAACCAAAGTGAATTTCGCGTATCTAGGTAGCTCGCGAAATTCGCCCCTATTTCGCGGCAATGTATTTATATGGAGATGCTCAAACCGCGTAGAATTTCCGCGGCGGTGCAGAGAAATTTCGCGGCATCGCTTCTTTCAGAGTTTTTTACTTGTAAAATACAATAACTGTAGAAAATATATCATAAGAAGAAAATGTCTGCCGACGTCTTCAAATAAACAAAAAGAAAATTTAAAAAATCATTATATCCGGTCGGCTGACGCCTACGTTCGCTTCGCTTAGGTGTAGTGAGGGATTTTCGCGCTTTGAAAAATCTCACGTGAGAAATAGCGCAGCGGTACGCTTCGCTTTGGTTAGAGGAAAGCTTGAAAGAAGCGATGCCGCGAAATTTCTCTGCACCGCCGCGGAAATTCTACGCGGTTTGAGCATCTCCATATAAATACATTGCCGCGAAAGAGGGGCGAATTTCGCGAGCTACCTAGATACGCGAAATTCGCTTTGGTTAGAGGATAGCTTTAAAGCGAGAAACAATGGAAAATAACGATAAAATAAAAATTATTTCACTCTCCTTATACTAATAGGTTTAAATATGCTTAATTATTATATTATTTTGCAAATCATTACAAAAAATAAAAAACACACACATTTTAGAACAATAATTAACAACAATAATTTTCGACTACTTAAAGTTATAAACAAAGGAAAATGAATCATCTAAAATGTACTATAAAAAAATACTGACGAAATATATATTAGTTTGCACTCTCAATACAATAAGGTTAAAATAAACTTATTTATTTAAAAAAAAAATTGCATATTATTTTGCAAAACGTTAATACGAAATATATTAAGGCTTTTTTTTAGAATAACAGAAAAACAATTTTCGACCATTTAAAACTATAAAATCTATATAAATTAAAAAAAAATTAAAATACTGACGAAATAAATATTAGTTTGCACTCTAAATACAATAAGGTCCTCGATTCGATATTTCTTTTTGAAAAATCTATAGTTTTAAATAGTTTCTGTGGTTAATATTATGAAATGTTTAAGTCCCAAATATTAAAAGGTAATAATAAACATATAATATCATTCAAATTATTGTAGTTTTTATTACAACAGATGGCTCTTTAACACCGTCAAACGTAAAAAATAGTAATAATCGGAAGTGAAAAAATAATCGAGCAATTTCTTTCTAATAGTACATTGAAATTTTCACTTGGTTCGTGTGACGTGGTGGCTAAATGGATAAGCTGCTTGGAATTATCTTTTTTTTTCAATGCTGACTATCCAGGTTCGATTCCTCTTAGGGACATATTTTTTTATTGTTTTTTTTTTCAGAATGTATCCTTTCAGTTGTTTCAATGAAAAGTAACTAATTCGATCTCTTTGAAATATTTTTTTATTAAATAATTTATCTTTTAGGATATTGTAAGAAAAAGAAACAACAACTAATTAGATTTTAATTATTTCATAACTTAAAAAAAAATTGAAAATATGCATCAAAGCTGAACACAGAGGCGTACCTAGGATGGGGGAGGGGGTCCAAAATCGAAAGTCCCGCCGGGCCCAGCTTGAGGGGGAGCCCCCAAAATTATTTTTTATATTAAATATTAAGTATATAATCTCATGTCTTGGTATCGTATGTCAAAATGCAAGCCAAGCCCCCGGGCCTACAAATCCATAGGTTTGGCACTGGCTTTACAATAGTCTATCTTCATGCAAAAGCTTTGCAGGGTACCCCAGGCCCCAGCTTGAGGGGAGCCCACAAAATTATTTTTGACATCCCTATACTTATAAGACGCATTTTTTGTCTGTCTGTCTGTCTGTTCCCTTATCACTCAAGATCCAGAAAAACAGATAACGTGAAATTTGTTACACATGCACATAATTACATGGGGAAGGTTATAGGACAGGTTTCGTTTCATCTCGATGGGTAGTTTAATTGTAATTAATTTTTTTTTATTTTAGTATTTTACTGTATTAAAGTAATCTCGACGGCGCCATAAATAAAATTCCTCTGTGACGTCATTTCCTTATGATCGAATAGAACTTGCGCGCTGGTGCTGTATTGTGCCTTTGTGATGCAAAGAATTGTTGATGTTTTTTCATGCTCTCTGATTTGTACAGTTTGAGGAAGGTAAAGGAATGAAGAAGGATTTTAGAAGAAGTGTGAAGCCACAATAATAATATATATATATATATATATATATATATATATATATATATATATATATATATATATATAAATATATATATATATATATATATATATATAGAGAGAGAGAGAGAGAGAGAGAGAGAGGGAGGGAGGGAGGGAGAGAGGGAGAGATCAAGAGAGAGAGAAAGAGGGGGCAGGGGGGAGAGAGAGGAAAGGAGGGTAGGAGGGAGGGAGGGGAGAGAAGGAGGGAGGGGGGATGGACAGGGGGCGGAGTAAGGGAGATGGGAGAGGGAGAGAGAAAGGGAGGGAAGGAAAGAGAAAGGAAAGGAGGGAGAGAGGGGGTAGGGAGGGAGAGAGAAAGGGAGGGAGAGAGGGGGTAGGGAGGGAGAAAGGGGGTAGGGAGGGAGAGGGGGGTAGGGAGGGATAGAGATGGGAGAAATGGGAGGAAGAGATAAAGAGAGGGGGCAGGGAGGGAGAGAGGGAAGGAGGAAGGGGGAGAGAAGGAGGGAGGGTGGGAGGGAGAGAAATGGGAGAGGGAGGGAGAAGGAGGGAGGGAGAAAGGGAGGGAGGGAGAGGGAGGGAGAGAGAGAGGAAGGGAGAGAGGGGGTAGGGAGAAAACAGAAGGTAAACAGAAAACCTTATTTTAAACCCGGGCAAAGCCGGGTACTTGCAACTAGTTAAATATAAAGTACATAATCTCATGTCATGGTATCGAATGTCAAAATGCAAAAAATGTAAAAACAATTAAATACATTGTCAAAGCACAATTTTACTGCTAATCACTTCACCACTTGGCAGCGCGTAAGAAGATCATCAAAATGATCATTGCTTAGCCTAAAACAGGGGTCGGCAACCTGCGGCTCTTTCGATGTCAAGTTGCGGCTCTTTCGATGTCAAATTGTGGCCTTATCAAATACCATAATATTGAAACAAAAATTTTTGTGGCTCTTTAAAAACTGAGAAAAATGCAAATTTTAACTTTTGGCTCTTCCGTTTCAAAAGGTTGCCGACCCCAGGCATAGAATGTAATGGCAAAAAAAGCATGCACTCCCAATGAAACAGTCGCTCAACTGCAGCACTATCCGGAAGTCCAGTGTTCAATTGCAGATATAGTTTCTTGGGTAGGCTGCTAATGACTGCATTTCTGATGAGTTATCTTCAAGATATCTGTCTACTTCAGTAAAACTGTTACTATTAAGCAATTCGTCCTGGTTCTGCCGCCGTGCAGTAAAACAAACAAAAAAATCTGTTGACTGTACTGTTGACTGTACTGAAGCTGCATCACCAGGCCGAGTAAGTTGAGTGGGAAATGCATTCAGTGCACTGCAGGCACGCTTTAGGGTATTTACAAATTCTGCCTTGTGATCCAAGTTGTCTATACAGTCGGTCTTTAATTTTGGATTGACCACTGCTGCCAGTTTTGCCTCTATGATCAGAAAATATAAAATCGAATCACGTATTAATTCAATGAATAACAGCTTTGGCAAGAGGTTCACACCCCATAAGAGGATGTTTATGTCTCAAAATCATTACCTGTAGTTTACCTTTTATAACGGTTAGTGTGGGCATCAAATAGCCAAATCCAATATTTTTTTCCTTGCAAAAGGTCCAGTCCACGAAACAAAGGATCAAATACTTCAATGTATTCTTCTATGAATATTATTTGCTGCGGAGTCAGTCTCTTGATGTCATGGTCATAAAACATCATATCAAGTTAAATTTCTAATTCTGGATTGGATAGTAAACAATGTAATTTTGCAACAGAATCGTACGTGGAATTCCACCGAGTGTCTCCGGGAGTAACGAGATACCTGCCTATTGCCGCAGCCAAAGATGAGCGATTTTATATGTTCCAGATAGCTACTAACTTTGCAAATGTTAGAACTGAACAACGTTTGGTTACGTCTTGTAGTACTTTAGTATCACGCGTAACATCAATATTTAACAAGCGGCATGTTACATAACCTGTTAAATAACCTGTTCCTGTTCGTCATATCATTATCACATGGTGGATTCATCAATTTGTTTAAATTCTATATCCAAATCTTCAGCATCATGTTACTCCTGCCTCTGATCTTCATTTAAATCCACATCGTTTACACTAAGTTCATCATTTCATATTTACCTAACAGCGGGATGATTTTTAGAGCATTTTCGAAAAAAAAAATGCTCTATTGTCCCCGTTTTGTCTGTCTGTCTGTCCGTCATCACCCTAGATCTCAACAACCATAAGTCCCAGACCCATGATGTATATATCATTTTGTAGGTCTTGGCCTGCCATGTGTGCATCAAAAGTTCATTTCATTTCGCGATCTGACCTCTGAAGGCCGAAAAAGGGGGCGTTTTAAGTACCGTTTTTTTTACTATATAAGCTATATTAACAAAGGAGCGCCCTATATCTCAGCAACCATAAGTCCTAGACCCATGATGTATATATCAATTTGTAGGTCTTGCCCTGCCACGTGTACATCAAAAGTCCATTTCGCGATCTGACCTCTCAGGGCCGAATATAAGAGTTTCTTATGTACCGTTTTTGCTTATATTTTAAATATAAATGATAAAAGCTAATCAAAGGGACGTAATCATTATTTATTTTTGTAACAATTATTCAGCATGATTACTTCCCTCTCTATTTATCAAAACCCATACGCATGGAGCAATATCTATGGCTGTAACCCGGAAAAAAAATACGGATCTCGTCCGGCGTAACCGTAGCCACTGCGTACACGAAAATGCTCTAAAATGTCATTTGTCCGAAACGGAAAAGACTTAAATTTCTTGTTTAAACGTTTATCCGCCTTCTGTTACAGTGAAAGAAATGTTGTAATTTATTTCAAATAATCTGTTGATTGCTTCTAGTGTTTTGACAGTTAAATCATATGGGATTGTGTGGATGGCTCCAAGCCCGCCCTGTTTCTGTAGGAACGGCTATTATTGTATGGGATTGTGTGGATAGTACCATGTCCAGTCCTATTTCTGTAGCCACGGCTATTATATGGGATTGTGTGGATGGTACCTGTCCCAGCCTCCTTTTATTTACCCAACAATATCCCGGCAGAAGAAAATTTCCCGGGACCTATCCTGGGAGTCAGCTATCCCCAGGTTCTAACAATATAATGTAACACCCCTCAAAAATCTAATAGGCTTCCAATAATGCAACACTAGAATTAATTTTATCTACTCATATGCATTTTGTTATCTAGACTAAGTTCTAAAATAAAATAAATGATCTGCAATAACGTGATATTTCGAAAGCCTTCTGTAATAATTCTTTTGGGATTTAATTGTTAACATTTGATGATTCTAATACTGTAATACAAACATTCACATAATATAAGATTCATGCGCCCAACGTTTTTCATTTTTATAAAAATCAGAAGCTCTTATAAAGTCTATTACTATTACCATGTTACCAATTTATTCAGAATCTAGTAGGCCTAGTTGCCCGTTGCATTCGCAACTAAAGGTTTTATCTCAATAAAATGTTTAATATGAGAATAATCATGTCATAAACAGAGGCGTCTGCTAATTCGATTACGATCACAATCCATCAACGAAATTTTATAAAAGTTGAGCGTCGATATAATCCATGGCGAAAAAACGGAGACTGCCAATCTAAAGGATTTTCGGTCTATTGCAAGTTTTAAAAAAGTAGCCTAAGGAGTTTTGTTTGAAAGATTGCTTGAAGTTTAAAAACTACACGCAAACCGGCAGCAAGACTTCTGGTCTTACTGCCAGGCCGAGTAACAATCGGTTCATTTACTATACAGTGGGTATTCGGTTAACGAACTTAATCCGTTCCACAATTATGTTCGCTATCCGAATCGTTCGTTAACCGATCATCGATTTACCATATGTGATAACGGAAATTCGATTAATTCGTTCTGGAGATCCTAAAAATTAAATTTTAAAAAAATTATCATGTACAAGAATAATTTCTTAGTAAGTTTATTTATTACAAAAATGATACATACACAGTTAGTCTTGCTTATTAATCTGTCCTTTTCCCTTTCTTTTGGGCGCGAAAGAACATGTATGTCCACGCCATGTCGATTGTTTTTCTGTATCCTTCCAGGACATTCAGGAAATGATTGATAGCAATGTCGTGTGGGAGATCAGCAACCCCATTGACATCAGCTTGTTTGTGCCGATCTCCTTTTAAATTTTGTAAACCAGCCAGTGGTAGCCTTGAATTCCTAGATTTTCGAGGACGAGCTCGGATTTGTTCTTTCAATTTCTAAAAATTTCTCTAAACTTTCTTGAATGATGGCTACTCAAGCTTCTTCATCTCTTTTTCACCTCCTGTTCATTTATTCAAACTAAAAGCAAACCTCGATTTATCATGAATGACACTTTTTTTTGCTTCGAGATGTAATTTTCGTTATTCCTTTACGGCTCTATCTTCTTGATAATACCTTTTTAGCTAGGGATTGTGCCTGCGCAGTAGACCTGTTCAAGCCGTACTGCCGAAAGCAAACATTCAGTCATTTTTTTTTGTCCACTTACTTTAGTTTTTAACTTCTTTTTCTGGTTTTTATGGTTGGCATAGTTCTTGATATCTAGTCTTTTCAGGTCCCATAATATTTCTGAATTTTCAAGGGTTTTTTTTGCTATGTTTAAGTAATAATGCAACTGAATCAAGCACA